>UNPT01000225.1:0-81593 GCA_900536445.1 Hymenoscyphus occultus | reverse complement strand
CCTACACATACAGAATGACTTTCTCTTTGAGAGGGACTTTTGCGCATACAAACAGAAAGGCTCTACTTAAGAGCCTTTCAATTCTTGCGTTACGCTAGAGTGTCATGCTCTAGGCAAAGACTAGGACCGAGTTGAGGAGGCACCTAGTAGATGGATGGGCATGCTATAGAGGGATGAAGGAGATTCTCTTATTACTGCTCTCTCTTGTAACTATATATAGGAGTTTCCCCGGAAGTGGGGTCTCTCTTTAAACTGTCACTAGTAGATAGGCTTTCCTATCTGCGACCCCTGTAGCCTAGGGGGGATTTTCCCCCCTAGCGTCCTTTGTCCTGTCTAGGAATTATCTAGGAGCTAGCCTTTAGGTGTTAGTATCCGCCGGACGTTAAATAGAAAAAAAAAAAAAAATGGTTAGAACTGTACCTATATTATTATTGTTTCTTATATCGACAATCCTTTGATTAGTTCAACAACAATATAAAAAGAAAAAACATCCGCGGAATCAGTCTGTCTCCTTCCCTTTCTAGAAATGAAAACAAAGAAAGTGCATGAACTCACAAGGACCATCCATCTGTTTCGATTTTCTATGACTGCTAAGATTTCACTTGTCTCCAGATACTTCTCTGTTTTGGTTTTCTGATGCCTACTTACTGCGGCAGGTCGGAGAATATACTCAAGATTCTAGGAATGTCTTGAATCTAAACTTTTCGATGTGCGACCATCTGCATCCAGAAACTTGAGCTCTAGATATATGACTAAATTCCACCACCGTTTGAACGAACTTTTGATATTACGGTACCCGAACCTCACACAGCACACAAATCACTTCTCGCCTTCTCACACGTGAATTTAATAAATATGATTTCCGTCCATACCAACACAGAGAAGAGAGAGGGCACTGGCATTCTGATCACAGAAGCCGCCGGGCGATTAGTCTTGTCATACCGTGGAAAGCAAAAATATACTCGACACGTGGAAACCCGCCGTCGTGGCAGTACCTACCAATCCACAGCGGTGAAAGAGGGGACTATTGACACAGAAGATAAACATATACACGATGGACTTGATCATGGGCTTCTCGAAGGGTACGAAGAATGTAAAGCCTCTGCATGCTTTGCATATCCATACGGCCATAATCTTCCTGGTGAGCACCTCGATATTCCATCAGATCTCGGTATGATCCAAGACGAATCAGCGAGCTACCAACAGTATCGGGAAGGTTTCAATAAGGGATTCAAGCTGGGATGGAAGAAGGCAGCTGGTGAGAAAACGAGTGTGTGGGGGAAGGAGGACGGTGGGCAGCGAGACGGATGTCCAGGGGATGGATGCATAAACTTCTCATACAACGGACATCTGAGATTCAGACGCCATGATTCCCTTGAATCCAGCCCTTCAGTACAAGCAAAGGCCTTTGGTGACATTGAAGCAGATGCTAGCATTGATTTCTGCGACAGCTTTGATCATGGTATTAAAGAAGGAAGACTAGCCCCAAAAAAGCCATTGGGTAGACCATCAGACTATCTCGCAATTCCCAGAAAGCTAAAAGAGTATTGCGAAGGCTTTGATCTTGGATTTGCGTTCGGGTTAGAGGGAAGATACGGACTCACAGAAGCAACATGAAGGATGCGGAACGAACCGATGCTTTTGCAAAGGTAGCTTGACTTGGATTCGGAAGGTGTAGTAGAGTTGTAGTCTGGAATAATTCTTTGATTGTTTAACTCTGTCTAAATCTACACTTGTTCCGATCCCCTTTCTGTGGCTTCTCCTCAATACCAACAATAAACAAATATTAATCAAATAATTAAGTCGACTGTACATAACTCCTATGAATCCAACATATGTTTGTTGATTTCACCGTTCATTACTTGAGTGATGAAAGTTTTCAAGTTTAACTGAGTATGATTCTGAACATGATTACTCTAAGAGAGTGTGGTATTATGCTGGAGATATATTGTATATTCTTCCCTCAACTTCCTCACGTGACTATCCCCATCCAGGTCCAAAGTGCAGATATCTCAGTACTACTGTAACAAATAGGCTGGCATATCGGTAATTCCAGAGAGAAGTAGTTAACAAGAGATTGCTGCGCAATTCTATGCTTTCGTCGGTCAATTATAAAAATAGCAAAAAGAGATACCAGTATTTCGTCTATACCTCGTTTACTGTAGCGGCCCCACTACTCTAATTAAGGTTTCTGTTACAGTATGTCTTAGAGCGACATTGCCTTACAACTCCATTCTTGGAGATCACCAAATGTAAGGTCTACTATTGTCGTATAATAAGAAAGGTAGCATTGTGGTACGTGCTGAAATATTGTAGTGTTCTTTACCTCCACCAGTTATTGTTTTGGTAAACGTAGTCTGTCCCACCAAGGTATAGACAAGCCTTTAGCGAGCCCCTGAGTTCAACGCATTTCTTTTTTGTATGTCAATGGAGAGGGATTCCAAAATCATTTTCCACGCAGTATCTCATTTTGTTGAGGTTATTGTGCTTCTACAAGCTTCACTTGGCTTATATAGAAGCTCTCTATGTAACACTGAATAGAATACATGGGTAGACTCCCAATAATTATTTTACGGGCTCCCCTGATTGTGGCAAATATGTGGGCGAAGATAGGTTTTCAAAGATAGACTGGAATTAATTGTCTGTGATTGGATATATATGCCAGTATAGATAAATGTGAGAACCTTAGAGGTAAGTATTTCTCATGTGATGTTGAATGTCAGATGAAGTATCGTCTGAAAACACGTCTTTGAACGAAATCATGCTGCAAACGCAAGTATACCACTTTCTGAATAGTATCAGGGGATGTCTTGATAGGTGTATGACATACCATTTATGAATCTATCTTAGTATCTTGGATATATTCCTGTGAATGATTCAAAGTGGAGCTCATACATAAGGAGGTACCCAGATGCGTAAAAGGTTGGGCAAGCTTTCCCATCCATCTTGTTCTGCTTGAAAGTGAACATTCTTACTGATATTAGAGGCTTGACGTTGCTTCAGAAGTTCATGTTGTATCTTACGGATTCACTAAACAATCAGCAAGATCTTACCTAAACTTTGTTGGCTTTAGTAATAGTGTAAATAAGGAAACTGACACATTCTATGTGGCTATAGAAAGTATTGTAATTATGGATGGGATCAAAAATAGATTATAAGGTGAATGCAGCACCATGCTACTGTCAATTAATTGAACGTTGCTTCTCTTTTGACAGTGCTTGTGACCTGTGACTCAAATTCAGTCTCCGCTGCTTTCCTTTGCCAAGACTCCGATATTGGCCGAACGTTCAGCTAGCGTTTACAAAAGCTACCTCAGAGGTCCTTGTCAACTTCTTTTCTCTTGTCACCCACGACAACTTTCTTCAACCACCACTCTACACCAACACAACACTCTATCATCCCTTCCCCGCCACACCTTCGCTCTATCATCTTGCGGTCCTTTCACAAAGCTGCGAAGTACTCCTTTCATCCAAAGTGCTTGGAATACTCCTCCACATTTCGGCCTGTCCTTTGGCAGCATCTCAAGCAACGACACTTGATTGCGATATCTGACGCGAAAATTAAATTGAACGCAAGTATCCAACTGACCAACCCCTCACTCAACACAATAACTTTGCCAAAGACACCTGGGTAAGTTCGTCTCTTGTCTCAGACCTAAACGTTTGTGCTTACCATTTTAATTCATCCAGACCTTGACCGTCAAAATGGGAGCACACAACAGCAATGCTTCAGACGCAGGGTCTGAATCCACTCAAGTGAATCGGCCTTCAACCTCAACTTCCCGCAATGAACTTGTCGCAACCACCCAATTGCAAGCAAATACTGGCAACATCATGAGCTCCATGAGTCCCCCTCAAGCACCTGGTGTCTACACAGGAGGCCCCTTGCAACCATTCCCCAACCCACAAAGATTCTATTCTCCTGGCGTGTCTCGACAACAATCTCGTCAGCAATCTCGTCAGCAATCTGTCCCTCGACAAATGCGCCCGATGTCTCAACCTCCACAAAGCTTTCGCACCTCGCAACCTCCAAAGCGTCCATTCCAACAGGATGAGGACGATGAGGAAGTTTCGGATGACCAATCCGAACCTCGTACATTCACTGGTAGACAACCTCGTGGTGGCCCTCGCAACCAGGTTGTAGTTAGCAATCGTGTCGCAAAGCGTACAAAGACCCCAAAGACCGCTCCTCAAAGATTGATCGCCCATCACGGCAGTCCTTCTGTAGCTAGTGCCTCCGTTGACGACACCGAAGAAGAGAGTTTGATGGTTGAAGATGATGAAAGCTATCATGCCCCTGAAGCTCATATGGAGGAGATGGGGGGAGTTGGCATTGGAGAAGACCCTTTAGCAACCCAACAACTTCCTCTTGCACCCTTCACTTCCGAGGCGTACGAGAATTTGTATGAGAACAACGGTGCTGAGGGCTTTGGTCAATTCGCAGCCAACACCTTCCCGAATTACCCAGGTCTTGAGCGCTTCGAAGGTCCGGGAGACTTGAGAGAGCCCGTCGCTGCTGGTGGAAATGACGCTCATCGCTCTCAGCGTGACCTTCAAAACGTGCCGGTTATGGTTGAGCAAAACGAAGTCACGGATGCTTACTTGAAGAAGCGTGGTATTGAGCGACCAGCCAACGGAAAGAAGGTCTGCAAGCGTGGAGCTGGCGCCAGCGATCCCGAGAACATTCGAATTGTCAACCTTCGCGAGTTCGGTGACATGAACTTTGAACAGATTAAGAACGTGCTTAACAAGGAGCGCATCGAGCGTGGCCAAGATCCAAGGTTGACTACCACTGGTGTTGCTAACCGATATGGTCGTACTGCTCCTCTCCTTTTCGCCGGCCAAAATATTCCCTTTATTCCGCTTCATCAACGTCGTGGAAAGAACATGGCCGAGGCCATTAGGATGCCAAAGGTCAACTGGACCCCGGATCGGGACATGATGTTGGTTAATGCTGTCGAGAAATGGGAGAGCACTAAGTGGGACGAGGTTGCGCGTATCTTCAACGAGGAAAGCGGTTGCAACGCTGATAAGGCGACTGTATCAAACCGCTATGTCATGATTTGATTTGATCCGACATCACTTTTATTTGCTGCCCAGCTACACCAAGGGTCCAGCACAATCGTTTCTTTTCTGCAAAATGTCTTTCCTTCAATCGTTCGTGGCGTTCATATGAGCATGGGTATCTGCTGCATCTTCTCGTCTCAGGTAAAACATGTCCCAGCCATCCAACTTTTTACAGCAAACTAACACAAAAGCCAGGCAATTCGTCAGCGCGACTTTCTTACTATCATGTTCTTTTCCTTCAGCGCAAACATAAATTCTTCTCGGTGATTTGGCGATGCTTTCTGAAGACAAGTACTGGATTTCCTGCATGACAGCGATGATTTGTACATAGCAACAACGTAGATTTGTCAGCGATGGAGATACAAGTACTTTTTCTAGGCAGGAATCAATGTGTGTCGATTTGAGCATTGCGCTCTCGGCCGCCGGGGGGTACAGTACGTAGTTGAGAATACAATTTGCGTTGAACTTTCAATCACTTGCTGTCGTAGATATGCTTAGTGTCGAAATCGCGACATCCTGCCTGAAGTCTTCTGAATAGAAATCTGTCGTCTGAATGGAAATCTGTCGTCTGAATGAGTTTTCTTTGTGCTACAGTAAATCTTACCTTTTAGGAAACGTTCCTGAGCTTTTGCGCAATAGACTCGAGTCAACTTTGAGCCCGTTCGCCACTTTACAGCATTTTAGGGGCAGGTGAAGGGAAAGGATTAATAAAGGTGGAGAGACGGCACAGGAGTTGGACCATAAGACCCGCAAATCGCTTGTAGGTACGAGTCAACGCCTAGGCGCTTTCAATTGAGAGTCAGTAGAGGAGTCGGTTGAGAGCGTGGATGCAAGACAAGCAGCGGATGTTGGCTGGTTCTCGGAACGCACTTCTTTCGCGAAGGTGATAGCAGAGGTGACAATAAACGGAGAAGCCAGTGGCAGAAAGTTTTCATACTAATACTGTCACACAGCTGGTCACACATTTGATGAATCACGGAAAGTGAACTAAAACGCTGAAATGCATGCACGAATGAGCTCAGAGCAAGCCAAGGTATATTAAATCTATAACTTCATTCTTTTTATCTCCTAGACAAAGCGACAGACAGAAAAACAACCGAGAATGCCGCAGAGAAAGTCTCCCAACACTCAACCAAGAAGACGCAAGGAGGAACTCTCACACATTCAACTCCTCACCATAAACTCCCCAAAGTACGTTTCCACGCCCTCCACATCCTCAAGATCACTTACAAACCCAACATGCTGATCCGGTCTCAACACAACCAAACACCCCTCAGGACCAACCCCATACCCCTCATAAGCCCTCCCATCCCCCTCATAATGACTCGGCCCATCCACAAAGATCTTATCATAATCCCACCCCATCTCCCTATCAAACGGCCTCAACGCCTCGGGAAAATCCAAGAACTCAATCCCCGTCCGGGTCGCAGAGTGTACCGTCAGCACATCAAAAACCTCATACAGATCCCCCCCCTTCATCGTAAAGCTTCTCAAAACCCCCAAAAGCCTCTCACCCAGCCGCCTTACCCTCCCCATCTGCCCCTCGCTAAGCACATCCCCCGCAAAAACCACGACGCGAAACCGCCCATCACTCCTCAAAAGCTGCTGGAACGGCCAGGGTCTCGCGTCCGCCTGGTTCAGGACCTGAAAAGAGGGCATCCGGACACCGACTTTGATTCCCCTGGCTAACCACGGTTTGCCCACCAGCCGCTCCCCACCCGCCAGCCGCGCAACCGAAATCCGACTCCCATCCCCGTGTTTAGCGACATCCCCCTCCTTCGCAACCACCACACTAGGCCCATACTCCACCGCCGTCCCACTCCCAAACACGAGTCCCCGCTCCAGAAAATCCTTAAAGACATCCATGCCCACGCCTTCATGATCGTCACCTCCTTCCTTAGCGGGTTTGGCGCTGAAGAGGCGCGAGAGCTGATGGTCGAAGGCGATGAGATCTTGCGCGACGCGGCGACGCTCGGATTGGTAGGTTTCGAGGAGGGAGCGTTTGCAAGTCCCGTTGACGACCGAGGCGAGCTTCCAGCCGAGGTTGTAGGTGTCTTGCATGCTGACGTTCATGCCTTGGCCGGCTTTGGGGGAGTGCGTGTGGACTGCGTCGCCGGCGAGGAAGATGCGGTGGGAGCGGTGGAAGGAGGGGCAGACGCGTTGGCCGATTTGGTAGGCTGTCCTGTGGGGGGTTAGTGGGTGGTTTATTTTTAATTGGGAGGTGGGTGTAGGAAGTCCTTGAAAGTCCTTGGCCATCAAATTGGAAACAATAACTGAGAAATGGAAATAAATCATACCACCAGTCACAATGTGAATAAGTCAACTTATAAGGCGCGAATATCTTCTGAGCACACTCAAGAATCATTTCCGGCGTAATATTCGTGCGATCAAGCTGTAAAATATCAATGAATGTAAGTAATACGATGTATAGTAGAATAACTTACCTTCCCCTTATCACCAACTTCCACAGTTGACAACTGGATATAGAGACGAACAAGTTTCTTCTCTCTAGGAATCACCATCACACTCCCCGAATCAGCAGAATGAATCGAACAGCCCATCCGAATATCAGCTATCCCATCATTAGCTAGCACATCCCTATACCACGCTCGCTAAGAAGACCTACGAAAGTCGGTAATGGGAATGATATCCAACACACCCCTTTTCACACAATCAGCTTCATCCACCCTCAAAATAACCATCACAAGTCTCAAATCTATAAAATGAATAAAAAAAGGATCCTTCTCACCAAATAAGATCCGTCTGCTCCCCCTCCAACTGCAACCCCAACTGCCTCCTAGTCCACGAATGCGCCCCATCACACCCCACCAAATACCTCGCCTGCACCACCTCCCTCGTCCCGGCGCGTTCATTACGATGCACCTTCGCCAACAACTCATCCGTATCGTCGGCCGCGAGGTTACTTCTAAACAGGCCATCGGAGGTCGCCTTGCCATTGGCGAGACTCTGTTCCGGCCTCGCTTCGTCCTCGGAGAGGTGTTGAAGCGTGACTTGGATGGGATACGCATCCTCGTCTTCGGCGAGGGATTCGTCGAAAGTTAAGGATTCTGGGAGGACGCCGCGTTCGACTTTTATGGGGCTGTGTTTTGCGAGGTGGTCGAGGAAGAAGCGTTCGATGCGTCCTGTGGGATGTCAGTGATCTAGATACTCCTTTGTAGGAGAGAGGATATGGGTATGGGTATGGGTATGGAGTTAGGTACCCTGATGCAACAACACAGGCTGAAACCGACTCAGTTCAGGAATCGTAGATGCCAATCGGTCCGCACGTCGCAGAACCCCCTCTTCATCCGGATTCCAAAGTCCGAATTCAATCATATGGAAACTTTCCTTCCAGACCCGGTCTGCGAAGCCGAAGGAATCGAAGATCTAAGGATGCACATCATGTCATTAATCTGCCTTCTTCTCCCTCCTATCCTTCTTCACTCTCCTCCTCAAAAGAACTACAACGTGAAGTATAAGGGAGGGATGTATGTAAAAACTCACCTCCAAAGTCCTCGGCGCAAGCCCATCCGCCTGTCTAAGCGAGAGAAAAGAAAGCAAGTCAACCAAATCTCCCTCTATTCACCTCCCAACCGTTCCTCGCGAAATGGTCTCATCTCCCTTCTTTCATTCGGTGGGATAAGAGATATAGATATAGACATAGACATACCCACTAAAAATCTTCGTCCCCCTTTTATCAACGATCCGCGCATTGACACCACATCTCGCCATCCAAGCCGCAGCCATAAGCCTATCCCAACGTCAGAAGATTCACATCAAATCAATCGGGAGGAAAGGGGTATAAGGCTTCTCTGGAAATACTCACCCCGCGGGCCCGGCACCGACGATGAGGACATCGACTTTGGAAGGTTCTTGGACCATGGTTGCTGTAGAATCCTGGTTCTGTTCACAGTATTTCCTTGCCTCTCGACGTGTGAAAGGGATGAAGTGAAAAATGAATTTCGAGAACAGAGGAAACGGGATGTGCAAAGTCTTCCAACCAAACTCAACCCAAAAGATCGGGAACGAGGAAGAAGTACTACACTGCAATATCACCCACCCCCTTCCACACCAAGCCCCCTCGTCCCCCAAATAATCTGCGTAACCCCGTGTCCCGACACCCAAACCTCTACACAGCCGTCGTACAGTATGAAGCACAAAGACCATCCACGAAATGGCACAAGGCAATTCCCGTCTCTCGCTCTACCGTACCACCAACCACCAACCCACATCCAGCATCCCAATCAGCATCTCCACAACTCCCTCAATCAGCCTATCCACTGCAAAGACAGGAAATATTGGAATCTGTGATACCACATCCGACGTACAGAGGAAGCCACAGGGTTACGTGGTACACCCGTACGGCTGTACCGAGTCCTGTCCTGTTCTGTCCTGTACGTGCTGAGTTCCGAAGGCTTGTCATACAATAATACGCTCTGCCTGGCTTTCCAACCCCAACAAACACAGCCAGCCAGTCAGCCAGCCAGTCAGCCAGCCAGCCACATAATACAGTCAATCCACCAAGCATACAACGAAAAAGAGGAAGACGAAAACGAAAAAGCAACCATCCAGACATCCCAAGAAAAATAAGAGAAAAGAGAAAGTGAGTCAAGCATAAAAAACAAACTTGGAGATTCGTAGTCGAAAAGAAAGAAACGAGTGTATCACGTACTCTACTTCACAACACCACCAAAAATGACTCCTATACACAAAGATAAATAAATGTATGTATGTATGTATACCACGAATCACATTTGTACGCACAAAAACAAGACCCGACCATGCCAACCATAAATCCCAGATGTACCAGCCGCCCTAGCCTACCCTAACCCAACCCAACCCAACAGAAAATGAAAAGATGAAAATCCAGAACACCAAAGCGCCAAGCCTGGACAAGTTTTTGCAAATCAGAGAAAGAGAAAGGGAAAGATCTAGCTGTGAATAGCACCAACATCATTCTCACTAACCTCACTGCCAACCTCGGTCCAGCTACCAGGAGTAATGATACCGTCACCATCCACACTCATCATATCGGCTTCGCTAGTTGCTCCACTTCGTGGCGCCCATATCTCTTCGCCTGAGCCAGCCAAAGACATGGAATCGGTGGGTGTCAGATCACCAGGAACGGAAATTGCTGGGTCACTAAATGTGGGAGATGCGGGTACGACTTCGTGTTGTGGAAGAGGTGATCCGGCTCGTGGGGTGCTAGGGAGTGGCGAATAAAAACTGCTGGTGGCATTATCTGCCCAAGCATGAATAGATGCATATGCCGACTCGTCCCGTTGAGACATGTTGGCGAAGTTGTAGCTCTCCTCGATCATTTCAGCTGATGGTGTAGAGACTGGTGGGTCGTCAACGGGTTCTGAGGTATCAATAAGTTGTTCAGCAATGGTGGCGGTAGTCTCACGAGAGTGAGTTACTGGCACGTCGCTTGCACTGTAGAGGTCTGACATGGTTTCGTATCTCTCGGAAACTTCTGGTGCCATGAGACTTGCATCAATAGCCCGCTGTTCCTCGAAATCAATGTGGTGTTCATCACCAAAGGGATTGGCATAGATGGAACCTCGGTTCAAGCCTCGCACACCAGCACCACGGTTTCGAAGTCCCTCGTCAGATTCGGCATGTACCTCCGCACCCGTGTTGTAGACATATGTTCCCTTTTCTGCTGTGTGATCTTGTTGCAGGAAGTCATCAAAGCTGGATCCACGACTTCTATTGGCGGGTCGGTCTTCTGCCATTTTCCGTTCCTTCTCCAATTTCTCCATATGGACGGCATTCCAGTACATCAACTCTTCCCGTTGTCTTCTTCTAGATTCCTCGTCTGCATCGACACCTGCTTCGGCCGCACTTTGTAGAAAGCCTTCTGCATCTTCGGGGCGGTTAAAACGAGGTTCTTGTGATTGAGGATTGATTTCATCGCCGAGGGAGTGCAAGGCGATTGCTATACGTCGTCGTACATCTTCGGCAAACTGGCGAGCTTGAGGGGATTCATAAACAGCTATTGCGGCCTGTGGAAATCAGTAAAAATGGTCCAAGTCTGGAGAGAGAAGACCTACAGCTACAGCGACACTAACGACGATGATGGCGCCTGCAACAGGATGGTTAGGCATGGTTCGGGTTCAAATTGTGGAAAACAATCTCGCAAATGCAATTATGACAAAAATAGGGGATGGGTAGAAAGGAGGAGTTGAGGTGATGGGAGCACAGGTGTACAAGTTCATGGATAAGATGGGCGGACATAGATGGATGCCTCGAGTGAAGCGGACGAGGACGAGGACGAGGATGATCTTGCGTAGACGTCGACTCGCAACGCCACTCGGCTTTGCAGGGGATTCGGTGAATCTGCGGTGGGTGGTCCAATCATGGAGGGGGATTTGCACGGGGGCTATGTTTCTAGTATCTGACCTTTGGCAATCACAGCAGGCATTTTGACGGTGCCTGCGAGTGGACGGATTCAACAAAAATGGGAGGTTTGGGAGGAGTTCTTGGTTGAAGGGGGAGTGAGAATTATTTGAGTTAGAGTTGCATTTTCGGGGCTACGCTCCGCTGGGAGTGTAGTGTCTCCCTGGCGTGTGTATTCGGGGATAACACCTGCATAAAAGTACCCTGGCCTGGTCCCCTAGGTGGCCCACGCGGGGTCGATAGTTGGTAGGCCGAGATAGTGAAAGTGGCGTTGTTTGATAACGTTAACACCGAACCCATTATTCTGTCTATGCTGTTTATGCTGTCTACGTGGGTACTCGTATGTTGAGAAGACACATACTCAAGTATAAGCCGAACAGGCCATTATACTCCCATGAATTCTATGGTATTGATTGAGAGTGCAACACAGTCCGATCCATGTTTGATAGAGCTGTGGCAAAAAAGTATGTACGTCATGCGAAGCATCATTGGGCCAGGGCATATTCTACGCCACACTCCGCCTGATGCACGTGAATGTTGGAGTCGGGAGTCTCACACGCCCATCAGAAATGCAACAGGGGAAAGAGTGAGAAGAGTAACGAAGCCGCACCGACTTTCTCGTTTGTAGGCAGCCAAAGAGGTACATCTCGATACTTGTGCTCTCGCTTCAGACAGGGAAGGACGTCAGAGAATATCATCACGAGCCTCTCAGGACACGGAGTAGCTCTTCCTCGTTTCCAGAGGGTTTCTACTGTAGCCAGTCAGTCAAACTCAAAGAGCCATGACAGAGCCTCAACACCTGCATCGTTGCGGCTACAGTCCTGTACAGTACAATATACCCAGAACCTAGACTAGGGACTCTAGGCAGGAACGACTGCTCGCTACTTGTACAGTACATTCTGTGCGAATCGATTCGTCTAGACCATCAACATCACCCTTTTGATCATCCGACTCGTGCCTGCACTTGCCCGCCGTTCGTTCCGTAAAGTCAAAGTCAGATCTACAGAATGCAGGTGCCCATTGCTTATTGAATCGTACAGCACCTACCTAGGTACCTAGGTACCTACTCTCTGGCAACCTCGAGGCCTGGACTTTCCCCAGAGGAGACTTGTTTACCAGGTGCATTCTTCCTTCTCATCGAAAGAAGAACTCGGAAGAAGTGAAAGGCTTTCGCCGTTCGCGGGACCTGCTGGAGTTATGTATCTGCCATCTACGTATCCAGAGAGTCATGACAGCTTAAGCTAGTGGCTCATACACCAGATTAGCATAGCAATTTGTCAAGAGCCTGATTCGCAGGAATCCATTCGCAAAGGTCATTCAAGTACTGTCAATCTGATGTTCTATATGGGGTCCTAGCCTTTCGTTTACAGCTACTCATGATCGAGTAGCTATAGGCAGCATGGTTCTTATTCTGAGTTTTTTACATTGAGCCTCACTTCTTCGTTTTTCCTATACAATTTCATTTGGGTTATTCTTTTTCTTGGCCTTTTGTCAGATATGCGTTCAAATGTTCAGATCTCAAAGAGGATGGAGGTGGAGGTCACTATGAAAGCTCATGTTGAGCTTCCAACATCTCCAATGATAGCTCTTACCCGCAGAACTTGGAATTGATGCGGTAGCTTCTCGATCGTGCCTTCCAACAAGATCGCTCCTTCCATCCAAAATTTCACCGTGTTGGCCACGGAACATGGAAAGAGCAATGAAGGCCGCGATTCGGTATCATCGCAGTTTCTTTCCATCTCATCCACCACCGATCCAGGAACAACATCTCTACCAACAAGCCATTGCATCCATCTTTCCACTGTTGCTTGATTTCATTCCTTACCCACAACTTTGGATACCAATCGCACTTCCTCAAGCCCGTTTCCTTGTCAGCATGATATCCTACTGTGAAAAGGATGTGGATGGTGAAGACACGCGACTAATATCTTTGGAAGAATCGTGGCCGTTGGCAACGCCATCGCAACCGGACAAAGTTTCTCCCCAACCGGAAGGACCAAATTCAGATGTCATACTGGAGTCGACGGAGGTATCGGAAACTAATAGCTCACCTGAAGGAGAGAAATTAGCAGCCTCAGATTCGGATACTCCACATACATCGGTTAATCAGCATGGGACGAATAGCCACCAAAATCCTCCAGAGCTTTCGAATTATAGTGATACAAACGAGACACCGCTCAGTCAAAGAACTTTTGCCAGTAACTCGAATGTGGAGAATAATGCCTCTTCAACCACACCAGTAGACATGTCAGGTACAGCCAACGATGGAGGGCACATAGAATACGCATACTTTCACGAATCCTGCGATTCTTGCACACAAAAGCGCCAACCCTGTTATGGAGAAATAAATGAACAAGGGCTACAGGGAAAATTGAGTTGCCTTTTGTGTCTTAATCTTAAGAAACAATGTACCTTTTTTCGTATACCAGGAGGGTAGTTCTACCCTCATGTTTGTAACAAAAGTCGGGGGGTTAACCAAATCACAGGACTTTCAACGACTACCATCTAGCGAGAGAAGATTTGGACATTATCGCAACTGAGTTACGAACTCGTGCATCAGTTCTTCTTTTGGAAAGAACGAGGTATTTAAACAAGTGCGAAGCACTATTTTGCATACCAAAGTCATTGTCGTTGTCGATGCACTCACAAGGGCATATCACGTCCAAGTTTTGTTTCAACCTATTTGATATTAGTGGGTCACGACGTGCGAATTATGTTATGTATGGATTGAATCCAGAGCAAACCCCTCGTACGTTGTACTGTACCCTTTGGAAGCGCTGTAAACTTGGCGTCTGACTTCAGAAGTAAAAACAAACCGCTACTTCCACACAAGCTGCATGGAAGTGCTCATTGACTTAGGAAGACTTATTGGGTCTCGACAATTCAAGCTGGAGAAGATACCACATTTCCGCAACCCTTCACAAGTCTGGGTGTTCCCTCCTTTGATCGAAGACTGGTTCATCACTCGCGGTCTCTTTTTTTGCGACATGGATATCACCCGGTATGCGAAAAAATGTAAAGACTACATTACAGTTAGAGGGGATGGAAAACAGGTTATCAAGACATCACAGCCAGAATTCCCTTACCCTAGATACTATCTCTTCAGCCATATGCTACCACTCGCCGTTAATATACCCTCACAGCTCGATGGAGTTCCTTCGGAAATCATCCAATTCCTTCGCGAGAATCCACCCACTCCAGATTACAAAGTATATTGCCCCCCGGACTGGATGCTACTCCGAGATGAGCCACCCGATGATCCACTGGAGAGGATGAACTGGGTTCCAGAGGAGGTCCCGTTCGATATGAGGGATCGACGGTTCGCTCATCGGTATTACTTTGTTGATGAGAGGGAGAAGAGGATGGGGGTGGGACCTCAGTTTCCGCAGGCGGACTTGAGACCGGCGTTCTGGGAGGGGCGTAAGTGGGTTCTTAAGGAGGTGGGGGAGGGGAATGAGTTTGAGCATCTGCATTTTACGAGGGGGATGAGGATGAATTGGTATGGGGTTGGGCTTTTGCCTGATATTTGAATAGCGTTTTGGGGGTTCTGGAGTGGGAGGGGGTTCAATAGCGTGAGATGCTGGTGGTAGCTATAGGCATTGGATCGAGCTGTTTTTTGGGGGGGGGGAGGGGGGTTGGTTTGCGGCTAGTAAGAAGATACAGTATTAGTTATAACCTCTACTATGCTTTCTCGGGTATTCTAGTGTAGTTATATTAAGACACACAAGAAGATCCTATTATTCAAAGGTAAGGACTACGATACTAATGTCATCATATATCTTACAGGCTGTACCCGAGATTTCAAAATTTCCAGCTCAAACGTATACTGTAATCGGGTCTTGAAAGCAATTATGAATTTCTTAATTGAATCACCAGAGTTCAAACCAAAATCGCTTTTGTAAGGTTACTTGATCTATTATAAAGTAAGTAGTTCGTAAAGTCGATTATTATTATTGTGATTCGTGACCTGACCTCGCTATGTTTTTTTTTGGCTAGAGTGGAGTGGAGATGAGGTGTTGGGTAGAGTAAGGGAGGGGAGTGAGGGAGTATGTGATGGAGTAGGTAAGTAGATGTGAGTAGCTGTGAGACTGTGAGACTGTGTGCTGGATTTGGGTTTTGATTGTGAGTCGTGAGTAGGGGGAGAGGATAGAGAGAGGGGAGAGGGGAGAGGGGAGAGGGGAGAGGGGAGGGGATACTTGGTTGGTTGGTAGGGTCGGCTAGGGTGGGATAGGGTAGGCTAGGGTAGGGTAGGGTAGGGTGTTATTAAGGAATTGGGTTATGTCGAGGTCTGTGGGTCTGTGGGTATGTGGGGATGTGGGTATGTGGTGGAATGGGGGTATATGGTGTGATGGGGGAGGGGGAATAGTGGTGGATATGTTGTATTTTATTAGAAGGAATGAATGGGTTTGGATTTTTTGTGGAGTGGTGGGGAGTGGTGAGAGGGAATATATGTATACTTGGTAGGTTGGTAGGCTAGCGTGGGGTAGGGTAGGGTATTGTGAAAGGATTGGGATTATGTCGAGGTTTGGACGAGGACTAGGACTAGGTGTGTGGTGGAAGGGGGGGGGAAGCGGTGGGGAAGTTTGGATTGATGTATTGGTGTTTTATTTGAACGAACGAATGGGTTTGGGTTTGGGTTTTTTGTGGTTTAGAGTGGGGAGTGGGAGTGGTGAGTGGGTAGTGGAGAGTAGAATAGGTGGTCATGGTGAATGTGAGTGGTGAGTGGTGACTCGAGTTATTATGGATGAGGTGGAATGTCGGGCGTGGATTCAAGGGAGTGGATTCAAGGGAGTGGATTCAAGGGAGTGGATTCAAGGGAGTGGATTCAAGGGATTTGGGTAAAAGGGATTGAATTGGAGGGGAGGGGTTGAAGGCATGGTGGTTTGAATCATATAAAAGGCTTGGGGCTCAGGCTTGGTTATGTGTTGTGCTGTGATGAGGTTAAGCGAGGTGTTAAGCGATCGCTGAGGGGTAGGGATGTAAGCGAGGATGGGCTGAGGGCGAAGTAAGATCCTTGGATGCTTGCGAATTGGGTGCTTGGATGCTTGGGTGCTTGGATGCTTGGGTGCTTGGATGCTTGGGTGCTGGAAGTGATAGTGGCTTGAGAGTAGATAGGTACAGTACATGTATATGTATGTAGTTGGATGGAAAGTCTCGGTTGAAGAATGAGGATAGAGATGTGGGATTGTGGCAATGTGGGTGGATACTGAGAGGGAGTATTGATACATACGACTGTGACCTTTCAACACACCATTCCAATCCAAGAATGAGTAACAATTCTTTCATACAGTAATCATTCCTCATTAATTATCCAAGTCCAACGACTACCTGAGGATCCGCATAATTCATACATCAACACTAAAGCCCCCTCAACAACTCCTCAACAGTAAGCGGCTTCCTAACCGCATTCGAGAACCCCTCATGGTACGTAACCCAAATCTTACCACCCTCCCCCATCTTCCCCTTCCCCTTCCCCTTTTTCCTGTCCAACTCCTGATTTCCATCGTCCTCCTGGGAGGCCGTAGGATGTTCCACCACCAGCCTGCCAAAGAAATCCTTCGTAGGACCGAGGACCCTCTCTGTAGCATGCTGATGCTGACCTTTCTCTTCTTTTGACTTGGTGAACGAGAAATCCGTGTCGTCGTTGAGGTTACCCGCTCTATACCGAGCTTGACGCGCAGCGTTCTCGCGGACGATGATGTTCTTCTGGTATTCTTGGTCCAGGACTTGCCGCACGGCGTAGCGGACGGGTGCTGGTGCCGAGCAGGCGCTGGGGGTTGTCTCAAAGGTGACTAACATGTCGAGAGGTCTGGAAAGAGTTAATACCATACCTCCCATCATAGAAGGAATCGAAAACTTACGGTTCCATACGGTAAACCCATTGAGTAGCTCGATTTCCAAAGTCGCCCTCTAGTTTACCTCGTTCAAATAGCACACCGATATCACCCATTACATCTACAGCCCTTTTCACCATCGCCTTCTCACTTTCCTTCTTTACACTTGCGATGCCTTTCTGTTCACCACTGCCACCAACGATAATGGGTTTAACCTCTGGAGTAATGATCCTCACAAGAGATGGTAGGAGATCCATCGCGATATCTTCGGGGCTTCGGAAACTTCTTAGAAGAGTCGGGTTGAGACTTGCCTGGAGAGCGAGAATGGTAGCTCGGTTACTTTTCTCGGCTTCGAATGCTTCGTAATCTGCCCGAGGACCAGTAAATGGAATAATGTCCTCCATTGCTTCCTCCTCGCCCCATTTTTTGGTCTCGTTGCCGCCTCCGAAGTAATGACGTGCAGGTGAGGAGAAGAGATGATGACAGGCAAGAATCGGTTGACTGAGGTATGGAGCTAGTTCGAATGCTTGTTGAGTAAATACTCGCGAAGAACATGTATCGTGGAAATGTAACCATTCATATGCAGCATCGGGTTTCGATAATATCGAGTCATCATTAAAAGGCTGAGTGGGATATTGCGACCAGATATCGGTGACGATGCGGTCTATGTCGCCGCTTGTATCGACCATTTCTCTCAATCTATCCATTCCAGCCTTCTTAGCTAGTTCGGCAACGCCAAGTTGTGATTTTGGCAGCTCATTGGAAATGCCAGGCGATGGATCATAGTGTGAGGGTTTGGGGAATCCTGCACCCTCCAAGAAAACTCGGTTAACAACTTCCTTGGCACCTCCCCTTCCAACACCTCTTGCTCCTCCACCACCATGCGATAGATCTGAGGCCATATTTTGTTCAACCCACTTCTTCGTCAGTCGAGCCTTGCCATCTTTACTTGCTGCTTTCAATTTTCCTGCCGCCCATTCTCCGACAACCATAATTCCTCTTAGATCTCCTTCTCCTGTACCTTCTCGCCCTTTTCGGGATTCGTTAGCACTTACTCCCCACGTAGCTTCACATAATCTTCGAACGGCATCATTGTCAGCAGAAACGCCCTCTTTCTCAAAGACCGACTTCATACGAGCAATGACTGCATCCAAAGGTGGTTTCCGAACGTGTATGATTTCGGCTAAATTTGAGTGGCGAAGGGGTCGAAGAGATGGATGGTAAACATCATTGCAAATCAAAATTAGCGGTCGCATAAGTCTGAAATCATCGCCCTTTTTCTTCTTCCGTGCGTAACCTGGGTTTGGATTAATTCCAGATGAATTCTTCTGATCAAGTTGAATGAGGTCAATTAACGCTTTGACGAATCCACCTTCGCCAGATCCTCCAGAGCCTCCAACAACACCATCAACCTCATCCACCACAACGCATAACGGGTGGGCAATCTTCTGAACATGACCGTTTTTTGAAGTAACTGTCGATCCGGTCTTAACACTCTCCGTTCCAACGCTAGTTCTGATTCTTCCTTTGACGACATCCTTACTCCGCTCATCGCTTGCGTTGATCTCCATTACCTCGTATCCGGCTTGTCTTGCGCAAACGTGAGCTAATGTCGTCTTTCCCAATCCTGGAGGTCCAGTCAAAAGTAAGATTTTCCTGTGTGTCTTCTCATCATCAACCTCGCCTGGTCGTTTCGAGGCCACTACTTTGGCTTTACTAGCCTTTGGAAAGACAAGAGGATCCCATGCCTTCAACCATTTCAGAACTTGCCGATGTGTTCTATCATCACCCACAAGCTCCATGAAATGCCTCGCTCGATATTTCTCGGTCCACATCAAGGTCCTCCGTGGTTTTGCTTTTCCTACTGGCTGTTCAACCGAAGGTAAAACTTCCTTTGGTAGGTTTGCTCTTCTCTTTTGTTCTTTTTGTGTCTCCTGGGTGGCTTCGTCTATCAAATTATGAATGTCAATTCCATAGTAGCTCTTCTTCGCTCTTCCAGCTTTCGTTGCCGATCTAGCTGCCACTAATTGTTCAAAGGACACGGGTGCCGTCTTCTTTCTCTGTGGTAAGGAAATTGAATTCCCAGAGCACGTTACGATATCGGAAATTTTGGTTTGTCGACCGACGAGGAACGATGGCAGAGCAGGTATCTCATCAACTTCCGTGGGTTGGGAATCTGGTGTGACAATCATTGGCTCGTCCATAATGTCTTCCTCAATGGCGGGGTTCACTCCAGCCATGGAGCCAAGAAGTGATTGGAGTGATGTTTTCCCGGACCCTTCTTTATGAGTTTCCGTGTCAATGCCATCGTTGTTGATATTCTGTTGACTTTCTGGACTAGGTACTCTCGCCAAGTCTAGCATCCGTCGTTTAGGAGATGGTTCGGCGCGAACGAAGTCATCGTCGTCCGAATCATCTTCAATCAAGAATCCTCCCACGGCTTTGGGCTTCCTAACAGCTTTTGCGGATGGTCGTGATCGTTTTACTGGAGGAGACGAAGTTTGAGGGTATGCAATGGGCGAGGATGCAGACGGCATATTGAAGACGGGAGGGGAAGAAGGGGGCGGTGGGATGTAGGTGGAGGTTGATTTTCTGCGCAGGGGAGTTTCTAGATGCCTCCTTTCAGTATATTTTCGTGTCGATGAGCAGGAGGAGAGAATTTACCTGGCTCCAAATCCCCTTCGCTTGGGAACGAATCTCCCAGTCGCCAGGCTCTATGCTGGATTACTACCCTGGCCTTGTTCTTTCGCGCAATATCCTCCGCGTAGATCTGGTTCAATGCCTCAAATTCGTCCGAGTATGTGCCCGAGGGTAAAGTTTTGGAATCCGATTGATCTTCCCAATCTTCCAAAAGTGCGGGATCCGAGGTTGGTGGGAGATTTGGTGACGATGTTGGGTACATTGTTTCTTGTGAGTCCACCTGTATTTTGGACCCCAGATTCGCGATCGCCGACGCGACGCGATTTCCACTTAAACCTGTCGGGGACGACGGGCCGAAAGTCGGAGAGTCGGATGAACTCACATCGGGCAATGTTCGGCGTAAATATGGAGCTCCGTATCTGGTACGGCGAGGGCGGGTAGGGTATCTTTATTTTAGCTCCAGTTGATGACGATTAGAGCTGACGGGAGCTGCCAGTGACTGCTACCTAAGTAGACACCTCAGTTATCCCCGCACTCTCTGGTCCTGCTATTCCCATCAATACCAGTACATCAGCTTCCATACTACAGGTTGCAGGGGATCCTCTTGGCCGCTCCCCTTTCTCAAATCATGAATCCCATATTACCGATACCTATACCATCTCCCGCTCTACAGCTGCCTGTCCCTTCTGTATCACCTGGACCACGACCTCGACCTCCAACCGGAAGCGACTCCACCGCGTCACCCACCTTGACTGTAGAACCTGCCGATGCCTCTCCCGTGCCACCGCCTTCAAAGAAGAGACAGAAACGTAACAAGCCTACATTATCATGTGAGGAATGTGTAGAAAGAAAGACCAAGGTTGGTGGTATTTTGCTTGGGTGGTATCATATCATATAATTCAATCTTGAACACGGTCTACAAGTGCAATTGAAATCCAGGCCCCGAGTTCTGTTTTCTTGATCTTGCTGTTGGTCGGTATCTGCCTCCATACATTTTGATGTCTATATTTTCCCTTTTCCCAATACTTCATATTTGCATCTCATCACTATTCCGGCTCCATCTTTTCATGGTTTTGATACCAATCCGGTTGATACGTGGCCCTAGTTTCGATCGGGCAAGCCTTGATCGCTTTTTTATTGGGTATTTACAAAATCTACCTGACCCAAGAACTTGCTGATTTTGGCCTTGTACTTGCACAATCTCGCTAACATTTCACAGTGTGATAGGGCAAGGCCAACTTGCCTAGCGTGTTAGTACCAAAGAGTCACAGTATCGTTGTACGTTCTAAATCATAAAAGGTATAAAACGACAATCAGGCTGCAAATATGCACATATCGCAAATATCCTCGTGTATGTGTCACTATAATTCATGGTAGGAGATTCTAATGACTGTATCGTAGAGAAACAAATCGTTCCATTGTTGGCATTGCCGGTTCGAAAAAATCGCCAAATCCCAATTACCCTGCCAAGAATTGTTCTGAGGTTTCAAGAAATATCCGTAGTCATCACGAAAGAAGTATTTCTCGAGGCTCCGTTTCCTCTTATACTGGTCTCCTTTCTCACGTCCCATATTCTCATCCCTCCGCCTCGAACGTCTTTGGTATCGGTTCCGAGCATCCATTTGCAAACCACTGGACATGTCAAGGTGGTTTACCAGAAGTAATAACCGTCCTCCCAGAAAAAGTACAAGCAGATATCCTTCTTGAGCGATACTTCGAATGTGTTGATCCCGTGTATCCCATGTTACATAGACAAACTTTCTACACAGATTACGATATGTTTTGTGCTCTTGATCGACCAGAAAAAGACAAATCAGATGGATCTTTCGTGGCATTAATCTTTGCCATGCTGGCTCTGGGAACTCAATTCGTTACTAATATCCCGCCAAAGGAGCGACAACAAAGTGCGGAATTTTGCGTTTCTGCAGCTCATCAGGCCCTGAGAATGGCTTCCTATATGAATAAGCCTTCAGTTCGTTCGGTTCAGGCTATGGTTCTGATAACATACTTTCTTATAAACGACAACCATGCATCTGATGGGTGAGTCATAGACCCCATATATCTCTAAATATCAAGTACATACATAAACTAAGTTATTACGAATTAGTTGGGCATTCTCCGGTATACTAATCAGACAGGCGTATGCATTGGGTCTACACCGTGATCCTAATATTGTTGTTCCAAATGCGACCTCTTGTAAGTAAATAACATGTCCAATATCTCCTACTTCTATAACTCGTCATGCTACAACTTTCTGTCTATCAAATCTCTGATCAACTCATCACTGATCTCCATCTAGTCGAAAAACAATCTCGCCTAAAACTATGGCAAGCCGTCCTCCTCCAAGACACCTTTCTCACAGTTCTCCTCTCCCTCCCACCGTCAGCTACCCACACCGACGTCTCAGTAACAACCCTCTTTACCGACGACACTTCCTCCACAGACACCGCATACATAAATCTCTCCTGGCGTCTCGCATCCCTAGTCCAACACTCCGTCTCGACCCCACGCTCTCTTGACCTCCCACTCCATCAAACCCCCCTCGCCAAAACAAAGCTCCTCCAACAATTCCACGCAATCCACAGTTCCTTCCCCCCCTCCTTCCTCACCCTCTCTCTCTCACCAATAACCCCCAACCCGGACATAAACATGAGCCCACTCTCTCCACAAATCCCCCATCAAGCCACCAGAACCCCGCTCCGAACCCTGCGTCAAACCCTCTTCCTAACCTCGAACTACCACCATAACATCATGCTTCTGCATTCCTCCTCCAGTTTGCAGGTTGCCATGGATATCCCTGGTGCGCTGGACGCCGCACACTTTGCCATCCACGCCTTCTTCAAACTATGGGAGGTATTCCGAGCGGAGGCCAAGGTCTGGTGGGTATTTAATCATCGAGCCTTTTTGGAGGCACTGTGTATTGGGGGTATTTTGAAGGGGGATGATGAGGATAGTAGGAATCCGCGATTACCGGAGGATGATCCGTTGTTTGTTCGGGGGCGGGAGGATGTTGGTATGTTGATCTTCTGAGAAGTGCATGGAACGGTTGAGGGGGTGTGAAAGTCATGCTAATAGATTTGATAGTGAGGATGATTGATACTATGCGTCAGATGTCGGAGGGTGAACATGGGTCTAAGGTTGCGTTGACGAGGATCTCGGTTTTGAGTGCGTATATATGAGGGCGGAAGTGTACATATGGGGATTCGAAATGTAGATACTATGAGTCTATGAGTTCAAACCACCAGGGACTGTTCATCTCCACAGTGATTGTACCTTGCGATGGTGCATTTTCTTGGGAGTAATACTGTCCTTTGATAAGAGGTTTGGGCTATGTATTTGGCCAATGATCATAGGCTTCTACTGAGAAATGGCCAATCGAAGAAAAGATTCTCAGTTTGTGAGGGCTAAACAGCGTCTAGTTATAATACCCAGTACAAATTTAAAGTCTAGAAAACAACAAGAGGATTTCTCGCTCCAAGGATGCTAGAATGATAATAGCTATCACCAAGGCGTGCAAGAACTCCGCAACATAATACAAGGGAAGGCTTGGTTCCGATGTGCGGAAAGGTCTTATTTCTACAACGATATTTGTTGATATAAATGGGTTTCGAAGGGGGTTAGGGGAGGGACGAGGGGGGACGAAGCCTGCTACTTGGGGGAAACTGGCAGTGGCAAAGCAACTAGTTGATGAGAGTCTTAAATTTTGATGGACTTTTACTCAGTTTTGGGGGGTTTGGGCTCATAAAAGGTTGTAGAGGACGTCTAATGAAACGGGAATAGTGATTCTAGAAGGCTACTTATTCGAATAATCCACTTTCGTAAGTTTCGCTCTGGATGAGTGGAAGAACATGCGGGTAATGAATTGGAGATATGTTAGATCGTATAGGAAACAAGACTGTACTTGGGAATTTGGAAGTGCTGCTTCATAAGGTGTACAGATGTAAATTAAAAGTTCATCTAAACATAAGAGACTACTTATATACGCATGTTAAAATGTGGAAAGTCACCTAGAAGCAATGGGTTGAGAGATCTTGATTCTTGGCTAGCTATTTCCCCTGGATGTAGATAACTCTTCTTGAGTGACCTCATAGCTTAGTTTCCCTCTTTACAAGACTCTACTCGCTATCTTCCTCCTCCTCGGGTTCTTCTCTTCTTCTCCCTTTGATGCATTTTCCAGTAGATTCTCGCCCAAGGGACATGGATCATTATCTCTACGTCTATGTACATGCCAATAACAGCCTCCCAGAAACATAATAGGTTTTGAGACACTCTGATGATCATGTGGTAGAACACGTCTTCGTACATCAAAATCATGTGAGTTACGGATCTCGCAAACCTCTTGGACCGTGGACATAATGGCGCAGAAGAATAATATGTCTTCTTTGACATACTTCCAGAGCTCTTCCACTGGAGAGCATTGCGAGAAGACGATTTGTTGAGCATAGAACATAATAGCGAATTCTCTCATTTTCGAACGATCGCCTGCATTTTGGTACACGTCAAAGAAGGTTTTTGGCTCGAGTTTCGCGTTACAGGCCAGTGAGAAATCTTGAATGGCGTCGATTGTCATGTCCATCAAACGTACTTCGCAGATCTTTTCCGCGAAAACTAGGTAGGGGCCAGGGTTAGCTCACGCTCAGTGGCGGTATTGCGGAATCGATTGGTGCCCCTAAACATACTGCAAAGATAGAATAAGTTGTTGACATGGCTTTGGGTGTAGATCGATTCGATCTTGCCCTGATAGATCCAACCAACAAACAAGGCCATCATTTCTGACTTCTCTTCCGGGAGATCCATTTTGCCATTTCGCTCTACGAAACCTCCCTCAAACGCTGCTCGGAAGAAAGGCAATGCGCAGATGAGTTGCTTGTGAATTGTGAATTCCTCACGCGTCGGACCAACGAAGAGGGTTATGGTGTCTCTGCCCAGACGGCTACTCGGGCGGTTAGCATGTAGGTACCTTGAATAACAGTGAGAGCGACTTACCTTGCGAGGCTGGTTTGTGGCGTGTTGGTATCCATGATGAGATCGCTGGTACCTTACTCAGTCAGCGTGACGGAGAAAGGGGTTTGAAAAGTTGGGGTTGTCTGGAAGTTGACGAGGGGGCTGGTGAGTTTACCTGGAGGTGAGGTTTTCCACAGGTGAGGTCGTCTAGAAGTGAACGCCAATGTAGCCAACTACCTAAAGCAAATTATCTGGTCTGAGCTCGTGGACCAGTTTATTCACTCCTTCTACTTATAGTGCTGGAATGAGAAAGTTGATTGAGTGAATGCGGTACCCGATGGTTCAGCACTTCCTCTTCTGTGTATAGGGGATGTTTTTATATCACGTGAGGACAGACAAACAACGGACAAGAGCTAGCGACGGGGGCAGGAACCTTCAACAACTTCACATATCCGGCCATTGGAGGAGGATATGTACGCTGAGCCCTAGGGCTAGCCATCCTTTTCTCGCCCGCTACCATCCCCATTTGTACACCACCATTTGTATCCTTCTACTGTTGTAGCCAGCCATTTTGTTTCTGTTTAGAATAGGAATAGAAAGAGCGTTGTGGCACCCTGGGGCTCTCCAAACCGCAGGTGCTGGTCCCATATATGTGTCCCCTTCTCCCTCGTGAGCACTGAGTAGGACGAACGTTAATATAAAAAGCAAAATGAATAAAAAGAAAGGTAGAGAGACCAAAGTGCATATAAATTCTGTCCTTGCCTCACCTCATCATACAACCTCAGAAAAAAGGCGCTTCAAAATGTCACTTTATTGGTTAACAAGACCCGATAGTGTTCAGCCTTTTCAGTATCTGTATTTTATAGTAGAAGTGGAAGGACATGAGTTAGCTTATAAGATATTTAGTTACGGATTATAAACAAATCCGTTTCTTCAAGCCTTTTTGACAGTAGAACAGGTATCTTGTAGGTAATATCAAGTCCCATCACCCTACAGTCTTGCCCGCCCTCTACCTTTCCATAACCTGGAACATTATACATATATTATTTCCTAGCTTATAAAAACAAGGTTTGGGAAGCTATCATCGTTTGAACGGAAAGCCTCTACTACTCAAGTAAAACTTGAATTACGCAAGGTGAGTATAGTAGAGTAGAGTGGTAGGCATACCTACTTAAGTACTATAGAAAAGGACTATTATCTCGCTTACAGTCGTTAGGCGAAAAGTGAGCGGTTAGCGACTAACAATAAACGGGGAACTTGGTCTCGTATACCCGTTCTATTTAAGTAGTACTTTACTCTAGTTAATGCTGAATAGCATGTACCATAATAGTGGATCTCGCCACTCCTCAAATCTCATGTATCTATATAAGGAGGGGAGTATCCCCCTAAGAGATACTCCTCAAGTAATACAATATGGGTTCCACTTACTATACCTTTCGATAGTTAAGTACTCCGTTAGTAGAGTAGGTACCACTACTCTACTCTACCCTACCCTACCCATTCCCAACGCCAGAAAATATACAACAACATTAAGAAACAAGAAATGATGAATACACAGTCATCCAAGTTATAGACCTCTATACTGTTAGTAGTCGAACTTCGTATAAACAACAATAATACAACCGTGTACTTTACCGAGCCTACGAACCTACAAAAGTACCAACAATCCTCCCCAGCCATCCTTCCCCACCTCGTGAATTCCCCGAACAAAACATTTCCCATAGGATACTAACACTACCACTCAAGTTCCAGACTCCTACCACGGTCCACTATACCCCTCTACCCTTCCCCAGCCCTTCAAAATACACCCCTACACCCCATGTCCCCGTACACCCTTCTATCAACCATCACACACAGCCCATCCAAGAAAAAGTTAATTAAAACCACCTCATCACAATCTTCCCACAAGTGATCAATCCATCCCACATTCGACATTCTCCATCCCACATTCCACATTCTATAACAATCTCACACCTCACACCTCGCACCTCGCACCCCCAGAAATATCCAAACAATCAAACAGAATCTCCAGCACCTGAAAGGCTTTCACTCGCCTTCAAACATACCAATTCGAAGAAGAAAAAGAAGAAGAAGATATCACAACCAAAACATCAAACTACTATACTATCCTGCACAATACCTCCTCCTCTCTACATAAAAAGCCCAAAGAATAAAAAACATAAAACCAAGACAGCAAGTCCATCCATCCAGTATCAAGACTATCATCTCCTCACTCCCCACTCTTCCCATCCCCATCCCCATCCCCATCCCCAAAAATCCCAAGATTGAAGAGCCCAAAAAAAATCAAACCATCCATCTTCCCCCTACCCTCCCCACCCCCTCCTCAATCCCCTAACCCATACCCTTACCCACCCCACCTTCCTAAGACTCCCCCCACCACCCCCCTCTTCCCAGATCACAAGAAAACTGAAAACAATTGATCAGTCCCCCTTCTCCCCCCCTCCCCTCTTTCAAAAAACCAAAAACCAAGAAACATGAAAACCACACGTCCACACATACTACACCACCGTACAATAACAGATCACCCCAACATCATCCTTTATAAGTATTTACTACTCAATCAATCAATCATACAACCAAAGAAACCAAGATCCAGATCCCACATCCCACATCGCACACATCTGTAGATATATCAAGGAAATCAATTTAGCAAATAGATGAATGCAAACGCACTAAAGACTCGTCGGTCACATACGTAACATAGCCTGAACAACAAGACATCAATCAAGTATCAAGTTCCGAATTTCCCATCACGAATCAGGAGATTGAAAAAAAGGGATACAATACTGTACACCCCCGAAATTCATTCAATTCAACCACCCTTCTATAACACGCTAGCTAAGTGTCGAAAAAAAAAGTAAGCTTCATCCATCCATCCATCCAGTTCGTTTCCATTTCCCATTTGCATATTCAAGTCCCTCGCTAACGCTAACCGAAAATGCCATGTCAAGCCATGCCATTCCAGCAAACAAAAAAACAGAAACCCCCCGGCATTCATATCAAACCCTTCCCGTCCATTTCATACAAGTAAATCCCCTTTTGCACAATTCAACCCCCAAGAAACGAGGGCAGGCAAGGAAAAGGCTTCAATAGACCTGCTGATGTATCTAGCAAGCCCCATAACGTAGTTCTCATCAGTAAACGTAAGAAAAGAGGAGAAGAAGAAGAAGAAGAAGAAGAGGAAGAAATAGCAAACGTATTCGAATCACTCCCGAATCTTCTCGCCTGTTATAAAATCCCACGAGAAAAGGGGAGATAGACTCAAACACCCGCTAAAACAAATATCGACAAAGAAGAGAAGTTTTTCTGCGCCCGACCACTTGACGCATGGATGACAAATCTTTTCATCGTCTCCTATCACCACTCCCTCGAAGTTGGTTTCGAATCCATGATAAAGGTCCACTAGCACCCCCAGTCCCAGCCTCAGATCTAGACTCGGAACCTCGTGGGGAAGCTTGCCTGGAGCTACGTCTCTGAGCCCTCTGCTCACTATCCCTACTACTTCGCGAGTTTCCTGTATCATGACGATGGTATCTCGGTCTTGGAAACAAAGGGATACGCGCATGCTCTTCTCGAGTTCGTTGTTCCGAGGCTGAAAGTAAACTATAATTTGAACTGCGTCTTGACCAACTAGGACGGGGGACTGGATCCGTAAGAGATTCTTGGGTTGGTGTTAGTCTTCCAGCATTGCGGATGGCGTCTAACCTGGCTTCCTGGTTTCTTCTCTCGGTCTCGCTTCTGCCACCTGTGGTATTGCTTCTGCTTAGTCTCTCTCTGGCACCAAAGCTCATTCTATGGGTTCGCTGACCAGTTCCAAATGATTGATTGCTAGCGCTGGCTCTTCGGCCATGGGAAGTCGTAGCCTCATCCACACGGTCGATTCCTTTTCGGCATATTGGGCAAGTATTGTGTTCACCTAGCCATGCTGCGGCACATGTTTCGTGAAACCAATGCGAACATGGTAAAGAGACAACCTCATCACCTAAATGAACATCATCCATGCACACGGGACAGTCTGCTTTTCCTTCAGGGCCAAGCATCTTCTCATCCAATTTCTTCTTTGGTAAAGCTGCAATCGCATCCGGAGGTGCTGGACCGGGAGCAGTGGATGTTGGGTGCTGCTCCATCAAGGTTGAAATGATCTGATCCAGTGCTTCTTGGGAGTAAACAGCATCTCCAGATCTTGCATTTGCTGGGTTTAGCATAGCTTGAAAGAGACCACGGAGACCTTGTGGTAATCCATTACCAGCTTCAAAGCCATGGTGGTGATGATGGTTAGGATCATTAGGGTCATGGGCATGCTCGTGTTGATCGTGATCATGAGCATTTGCGCCACCCATAGGAGCGAACATGCTTGCAAGTAGCCTGGTTGGTTCGTCAGGACTGTCTCTTCTAGAAATAACAACGTAATAACCTCCACTGGGAGGGATAGAAGGGAGTCGCGAAAAGAGGGGTGGATCGTACGAAGTTATGTCATCAATGGGTGGCCCTCCAGGCTGAGGACCATTTACATCTCTAGGTCGCAATCCTGATTGAAAAGTGATTCTTGATCCCACGAACCTCTGCCCATTAGGAGTTTGGCCATTATAAGACTGGAAATTAGTTCCTCCACCAAATGGATCTCCTGGGAACAATGTTTCCCGACCTGATCTCCCAACTTGACCAGGCTCAAGTCCGGAGGGTGCCAGAATTGAACTTAATATGCTCTGAAAGCCAGACATTATAGCGGCCGGATCGTTTGGGTTTGGGTTGTTCTCGTGGTTGTGTGGAATTGATTGTCTGCGTGTTATTCGAGTGATATTAGGGCCCGTGTGGCGAACAGTTTGCGTAAAGAGGATGCCTCCTCGTGGGCTATGAGTGATGGATTCTTCGATATCTGCCTCTTCGGGGTCCGAATTGGATTCTTCCCATGGGTTGTGATTATGGAGACCTCGAATGTCCGGTGGGATATTCGGTGGCGTGCTTTCTGGTCTTGGATCGTTATCTGGAGTTATCTGAGATGGTCAGTAAGATATCAAAGAGTATGACAGGAGTATACCAAGGTCCTTACGATTTCCGTCACCTCGCCTTCGCAGGTAGGGCATACTAAGCGATGGTCTTCGAAATACCACTCAGAATGACATTGGTGGCAAAATACAACCTCTCTCTCACGGGCATCCAGCCGTCCTCCTCCACCTCGGCCATATCTAGAATCTGCCATCGCTCCTTGGAGACCGTTGTAGGCGGCGAAAGCTGTCAAGCCGAGACTTACAGCCAGGCCAGTATCGCGGAGGAGTCGGAAAGCCGTTTTGAAGAGGGTCGCCTGGACAGGCACTATCTCTGAGGAAGGCGACTATATGGGGGGAGTTGGGGAATGATTGTTGGCGGCGTTGTGTTTGTGCCGACAGCTACACCTAGACGACACTAGTGGTGTAAAGCAAGCACAACTCTGGTGAGAGGTCTCGCGGGACCTGAGATGGCTGCAAACCAAGCACTACGGTTCTCTACCTCGTGGTTGACCTGGACTGTGGTTGCTGTGAGAGGGGGGACGGAGACGCAGCTTGATAGGCGTGATGGATGTGATAGGCGTAGTAATCACGATGAAGATGAGGATGAGGGGTATTCGGTAGGGGATCAAGTACACTCGGCGGCTGAGTTGTTTAAATACGCCGGAGACGGAGATGAAGACGACACTGTGATTGTACGAGGGAGTCCGATGCAGAACGCGGCTGAGCAGGGCGTGATGGCGACGCAGCTTAGCTTTGTGAGTAACAGCGTGTTCGGGCTTAGAATTCCTAGTACATTGATACGAGTAGGTATACTCCGTATGGCGAAATGCTGTGCAAGTAGCGCGTAGACGTACTGGAAGGGACCCTGTGCCTGTATGAGCCTGTCCTGTGAGGTCAGGTCAGGTCTTCAAGGTTGCCCTCGATCGCTGACTTGGGTGACTTGGGAGTGACGCAGTAGAGGATGATCCCTGTCAACCAACGCTGTTTCAACCGATCGAACTCGCAGCTCAATTCAGTGACTTCCTACTTGGGCTCTGTTTACTGGGTACTCAGGATAATGCAAACAAATCCTCAGTCAGTGAGTAGTCGGGATTTCAATTTATCAGATTCATGAATTGGTGGGTTAGAGAGACGTGGTCTTTATCGTGTTGTCATCTCGCCTCTTTCACTTCTGTCGTCTTCTTTCCCCTTCCTTTCCTTTTCTTGGAGTCTCACCGAAACCTCCCTTCTGGGCTACAGTAATATGACAGGCGACTCGCTCCGAAAACGCTCTCTTACTACTGCCCCGCTAAAGCTATCACAAATTCCCCCGCGACTTTTGCTTGTATCAATTCTTCCGAGAAAAAATAGTCCATGTACATTACTTTGCTAATGTGTCAAATTAACTATCATCTCAGACCAAAGCTATCACCATCACTGCGCGAGTAGAACAAGTTGGAGGGGAATATCATCCATGTTCGTAACTCCTAACGCATTTCGTAAACACATCCTCCCCATGCCATTAAAAGGTATTCATACAAGACAACCCCTAACCCCAAACAATCGAATCAAGCCTCCCACCATTATCATGAATTCCCCATCTGCATTCCCAGCTAAAAAATCTTCATTCATAATCATATCCCTCAGCACTACCTCTTTTTCGCACCCATCCCCTTGAAAATAAGACCACCAACCACACCCGCCGCGATCGCCACCCCACTCAGAATCGCAACGCCCATCAGTCCCTCCTTAGCGACCTTATCATCGATCAAGCCCCTCAGACTCTCGGCTTGCAGGTTGGCGGGTTCTTTATCCAGCAACAGATCGTTATACCGCCGTGACTCTGCGTAGTTTCCAAGCTTGTAGTTTCCGAGGGCGAGGTAGTACAGGCATTCTCGTCGACGCTCGGGAGACGTGCGGAAGATGTCTGAGAGGAGACGGACGCCCTCTTGTTGATCGTTGCGTGCGTTGGATTTAATGAGGCCCTGGGAACCGAGAGATTAGGATGGGGGTGGTAGAGAGGAAAAGAGGAATCCGTACCCAAGCAAAGTTGAATTTCGTTTGGACCCCGACGTGGACGCCCTCCTTTTCATATTGAGAGCGAAGGACTTGAAGCTCGGCTGGCTTCAGTGGGCTGCGGGCTGGTCAGCGTTGGTTCTCCTCGGGCCTGAGAAGTTTTTGCATTGGAGAGTGTTCGTCTTGGGCAGGAAGGAGCAAAAAGTACGGACCTTTCAGCGTCGGCGGCGTCTAGTATCACCCGTCTGGTTAGCAAAGCCGTTTCCAGTTGATATGCGTAAAGAAAAATGGCAAAGCGGGTATAGAGCTTCGCATTCAAAGTTTGATTAGGATTAGACATATTTGAACTTACATGGTAATGAACCCATCTTGAGTTTGATATTTGATTCTAGGTATGCGATTAGAAAGTCGGTAGAATTGGATTTGAGGAAGTCGCGATGTATGAGTAGACTGAATAATAGGTATAGGTATGATTGGGGACGTTCAACAGATGGAAGCTGGGTGTGGCGTAGTGGCTTGTGATCTTGCGGGTACGTCACCAAGTTTTCGTCGGGTAGAGTAAGGTTCTTCGCTTCTTCACTGATTCGTTGCACGTGGTTGCTGGGCAGTTGCTAGGGGGCGTACTTTCCGCGATAAACATTCACGATCCTCATCATCGCTTTGTACAACTGTCGCAAACCGCATCAAACCACACATAATTCAATATAACCTTCCCACGCCCAACATGCTTCTCGACGAGAATCCAGCGCTGGTAATTCCAACTCCCGCCATCGCGCACATTTTTCTAACATCACACAGCTCATCCAACACACCCTTGGAAACTTCAACATCGCGCCCGACAAGGCCGCAGTCGCGCGAATCAATGATTCCCTCTCCACCCTCGAACAAGCACGAAACCTCCGAATGCGAGAGGCAGAAAGCTCATTAAAAAGTACGCATCAAATTCCTGCTACCAGCACAAGCACCACCGCTATTCGACCGCGACTAACACCACATAAACAGAACTCTCCCGCACCCTCACAACCCTAAACAACAACCACCACGATACCGTAAACTCCCATTCCGCCGCCTCCCACGCCTCCGAAATCGCCTCGCTCGACACCCAAAAATTCCGCATCGCAAAAGCCGCCACAGATCTCGAGATAGAAGCAGAACGTCTTTCGTCCCAACTAGCAGACCTCCAGTCGCGGCTTTCAGAACTCGAATTACAGGGCACTGAAGGTGGAGTCGAGACGGAGAAACGACAGGCTCTGCTGCAGGATGAATTGAGTCTGAAATTGAAGATTTACAGGAGTCTGGGCTTTGATTTGGAGAAGGATGGTGGGGAGGAGTATAATAAGGTGGTGGTGAGGAATGGGAAGAAGGGGGATGTGCATATTGTGAATATGGAGACCGGCAAGTTTTCGAGGCACTTTTATGCGGGGTACTTTTGGAATACTGTTTGAGATACGAGGTGGGATGTATGGAATGATCTAAGGTATGAATAATGAATACTGGGACAGGTTGCTGCACGGGGAGCATTGGAGTTTGGGAGTTACTTGATACACTGAATACCATTAGGAGCGGCAGGCGTGTACGAGTTTTTATTTATAGTTGCATTGGGTAATACACGATTTCTAAGCAACGGATTGCTAAGACTTCCCTATAGGCCAATTCCGCCCTAGATACTACCTCTGTTTTCAAGCAGCACTCGAAAGCATGATTACCCCCTTCTATTCCTTTCACAATCTTTTTGAAGTCTTTTTTCCTCTGGTTATCATAAAGTGCAACTCTTTTTTTAGACATGTCACCGGCCCTTCATACTCCCCGAACTCTTTGAGCTTCCGTTACTCCCTCCGCTCCCATTACCATTTGCTTTCCCCTTGGCCCCACTCATCATTAATACCCCCTTCTCAAAAGCATCTTTCTCTTGTCCAGCACCAGCACCACCAAGGTTGGTCGTAGGCGGAGTTCTCGCTCTGCCAGTATTCATTGCCATGCCCGGTGTCTCCTCGTCCTTCCTTCCCCTCTTCACTTCCGCCATCCCCAAAGCACCGCCAAATGAATTGATGCTTGACGGCAAACTACCCGACGTCAAACTCCTCTTATGTCTCCGTCCATGATCGGCAGGTAACTCAAGCCTGGAGTTGATCTTCGTCCAGAGACCTTCCTCTTCCTCACTTTGGTTATCGAGTCTCCATCCTCCTACGCCTTCAAAGTCCCGACTTGGACCTATCGATGTATTGAGACCAATGTACGAACTGGGACTGGTGAGGATGCCCTGGGGGTCAGTCATGGATTGCGTCAGTGTGGGTGTGATTGAACCTGCGACACTATACGACGAACTCGAAGAAGTGCGGCGTTTTCGTCGTCGATACGAGGGCTGAGGTGGTGAGGGAAGGGAGTGTTGGCCATTTGTATGTACAGGATGGATCAATTTCGGCGCAGTGCTGCCGCCGAGTAGATAATGCGGGATCACGGCGACGGCCAGGTCAATGTAAATCAATGTGAATCGAAACAAGAGGACTGAAACAGCGAGACAGGTTGTAAAGACCGCGAAGATGGTGACCGGGAGAGAGAAAATGAATAGGAGAGGGAGGGTCAGGGCCTTGCTGAGGATTGCCATTCTGCTGCTGCTGCGACTGCTACTGCTACTGCGTCGTTGCGGATAGTTGTCTCATTCATCCTCAATCAACAGGTGTCGTTGAGGAGTCTCGGCAAGGGCAAGACGGAGAAGGGGGAGAAGGGATTTCTGGTGAAACAAAGTTCATGAGGGGCTTCGACGGCTTGAAGGAGAGTTTGAATGACGGCTGGCTCTTAAGGTCCAAACGGCTTTACATGTGATGGAATGTGGGGGAAGCGAGGCCTGGAATGGGCAGGGGCCGCCCGTGGCGGTGCGATAAAGGTGGGGCGAAAGGGCGATCTGGGGAAACGCGAAACCTTATCGAACGAACTGAACGGAACTTTACCGACGCCATTGGATTTGCGCAGGCGAAGACATCAGGAGTATTTCCGTAAGCGAAGAAAAAAAGTCGCCGCGATGTGCAATTCAGAGGAGCATCCATCAGATGTCCTAGACATCGCACCAATAAGCCACGATGAAGAGCCTTTCCCCTGGCACTTGGGCGTATACGATGCTCATTGTCATCCAACTGATGTTATGGGACAGGTTCCTGAAATTCCGGGGATGAAAGCTAGAGTATTGACGGTTATGGGCACAAGAGGGGAAGACCAGGGACTGGTTGCCCAAGTCGCTAACGCATATGGCGTAAAGCCATCCTCGGCACTGGAAAACCTGTCAACAGAGGAATGTATGATACCTTGTTTTGGCTGGCACCCTTGGTTTTCGCATCAAATGTATGACGATACTCTATCAGAACCAAGCAATCTACATTCAGAATCCTTCAAGACAATACATTACCAATCCGTCTTGACACCAAGACCGGAAGATGCGGACTTTCTCGAGTCCCTACCCCAGCCACGGTCTTTGAAGGCATTCTTATTAGAAACCAAGAATTATCTGGAGAAATACCCTCTCGCACTAGTTGGAGAAATAGGGCTGGATAAAGGCTTCCGTCTTCCTGGACCATGGACACCAGAACTCCTAGCTTCGAGGGATATCACCCTCACGCTCGGAGGACGAGAAGGGCGACCTCTCACACCTTACCGGGTTTCCATGGACCACCAGAAGTCGATTCTGAAGGCGCAATTGAAGCTAGCTGGGGAAATGAACCGGGCAGTTTCTGTTCATGGTGTGCAAGCTCATGGCTTCCTCTTCGATACTCTGAAAGAAAGCTGGAAAGGCCATGAACTCGAAGTACTGAGCAAGAGGGAGAGAAGAAAGATTGCGGGCATGCCAGGTCATGTCGAGGAAGATGAAGACCAGACAATCTCCAAAGCGGAGATTGGAAAGCCATTCCCTCCAAGGATATGTCTACACTCTTACTCGGGCCCTCCGGAAACATTGAAACAATACTATCATCCTTCAACGCCTGCATATATTTACTTTTCCTTTTCTGAGGTGATCAATATGGCGCCATCAACGAGTGCAAAATCCATTGAGGCTTTGAAGTTGGTTCCTGAGGAGAAGATCTTGGTGGAAAGTGATTTGCACATGGCAGGTAGTGTTATGGATGGAAAATTAGAAATAATGGTTAGAAGGATTTGTGAGGTTAAGGAATGGTCATTGGAGGATGGTGTAAAAAGGTTGGGGGCAAATTGGAAGCGGTTTGTGTTTGGTTGACATCAGGTGTTTAATAGCCAAGGCAATACCACACGGGCATGCGATTGAGTACAATAAAAAAAAAGGCCAAAGTGCCTTGAGACTACAGTCATGAATGCCCATATCCCTCATCGCAATATCACTTAGTCGTTGGCTTTATGGCGTATATCTGGAAGGAACCTATCAATCGTCAGTCAAGATAGCCAGAAGTCGCATTTCAAGACGATCATACCAGCCCACTCGTTGAAGTCTAGATTTTCCAGCGAAGCTACCAACTTCTTAGACTCACTCCCCAATGTGTTTTCTTGCGGCAATGAGACTTGTCCACAACCAGCTTTACTCTGTCCACAACCAGCTTTACTCTGTCCACAACCAGCTTTACTCTGTCCACATCCAGCTGGGGCTACAGGGCCACAACATGAAGAATCATCTGAAACTGCAGTATGATAAACATTCAAATCGTTTTTGCTGTCCACGATGAGGAGATCTAGCATGATAAGATCAGTCTTCGTACGCTTTTGGGATAGCAATTCATAGACAAACCATTAAACCCGGCCTTCTGGAGATACTCCTCATACTGGTTGACCTGACTTGCTCCTGAGATGCATCCCACGTACAAAGACATGTTCTTCTTCAAGTCATCAGTCAACTCCTTTCGTGCCAGAATATCGCTGACTGCAACACGACCACCGCTTTTGAGAACACGGTACATCTCATTGAAAACAAGCTGTTTTTCCGTTTCGGGAACCAGGTTGATGACACAGTTACTGATGATACAGTCCGCGGTGTTGTCTGGCAATGGGATGGAAGTGATTGCTCCCTCGATAAACTCAACATTCTCAAAGCTGCCTTTTGACTTAATGTCGTTTGCTTTATCGATCATATTCTATTTCAAATCATTAACACCAAAACAATATTCCTTGGGTCTCTCGTGAGGTGAGGGAATACCTTATTCATGTCAACCCCAATAGCCTTCCCCGACACCCCGACTTTCTTCGCAGCAGCGAAGACATCAAAACCAGCTCCAGATCCAAGGTCGATGATAGTTTCTCCCTTTTCAAACAGTCAGTAATGCCATAGACACAAAGAAACGAAACGAGTAAGATGACATCTTTCAACTTAGCCAACGCAAGGGGATTTCCACAGCTCAACCCTAGATTCGCGCCTTCAGGGACACTTGCGAGTTCCCTGGAGGTGTAGCCGAATGCTTTTGCAACCGTCTGCTCGTATTGGCCGTTGGTGCTTTGGTTTATGGAGCCGTAGCGTTTGTTGACTTCGTTGTAGATTTCTTTGGTGTCCATTTTGTTGGGTTGGGTAGACGATGATGATCTATGAGAAAGATTGGAGGAGTAAATTTAGTCTTTGGGTTTTGGTAATAGAGAAGAGGGTTTGGAAGGAAGATGAATGAATACTTAATTACCTATATATCGTGGTTCTATCACATGACTGGTATCACTTGGCAGGTCCACGGGTGGGTCATCCAATGGCATTAGAGCAGTGACATCTCGCTCGAAAGTCGCACTTAATAGTCAGTGCGTCTTCCTACTGCGCTGTCGCTTGTAGTCAGCAGAAGCAAGTGCAACATTTGGCCACGTATATCGCTCTTAACTACGATATAGCGCCACGTTAACCAGTCGGAAAGACATATAAATGACATAGAATTGTAGGTATTATTAACTATTGTCCTATACAAAAAGAGTATATGTTTTTATTATAAATTGCGTACGATACGGACGAGTTTACGTGTTCCTATACCTTAATTGATTTTAGTAGGGTGCGCACGTGATGTAACTTTCCTAGGCATAAAGTGCGTGCGCGAGTACGTCCTTATATACTTTACTTAGTTATCTATATATTATAACACGCTATCGTCACATTTCTTCTTAACGTTAATATACTGTAGACCCGATTAAGGGCTTTCTTTTGAGCCTGTATAGAGGCTTGTATCTAGAAAAACAACTATAATATTACTATCTAACTCCTTGCGTTGCACTTGCTTCCGCTGACTACAAGCGACAGCGCAGTAGGAAGACGCACTGACTATTAATCATTGTCCTCTTATCGAGGATTCTAGGAACTTCAGGTGCAATTTGTAATTTTTCTAATCAAGTAGCCTAGGGTAGATTTCTAAGATAATAAAGAGTGATGGTAGCTTAATGCCACAATTTCTCTCTATCAGCCTTCAGGAGTAGTACTACTAACACCTATACTATCTCCCTCAATCCATTTTGCAGCTCATGTCAAGAAGGTATTTTGAGATGTTTTACTGATACTTGGACTATGTTATTGTTTTGCTTTTGCTCATAAAATCGTAAAGTCTTCATAATAACTATAAATGAAATACATTACATCTAAGCTTAAATTTAAGACAACCTCGATCACTTGTGTATGCATGTAGGGGTTAATTGTTGTAACCTCTAGGTATGTTTCATTTTTACCATTCACATCACTTTTTTGAGATGCCAAATTCTTAGTGATATCAAGTCTGTTATTTTGCTCTTCTGATATAGCGTGGTTCGTTCTAGACACTTATCTAGAGCTAAAGGCTCTACTTCCTCTTATAAGTTACAGGATAGATTTCTTCCAATCTCTGGTGGTGGCCGATTCGATTTTCCTAGATCTAGAGAGAGGTCGAATATTTCTAGTAATTTCTCTGTCCCTCTGGAAAAACTCATTTATCGTTTGGAAACTTTTCAATAGTGAGTGTTCGAGTTCATTTGGTGAGAGAAAGTGTTGCTACTATTGTTCTCACAATACTTGAATAGTCAGTCCTATTGTGACAGGGGTGCGCAATGGGTCACTGCACAAGCCGTGGCTGAGGAAGCTCCAGCCACCTCTCCACCCAGCTGGTGAATGTTTTATCGGGAGCTATTGTTGCGCGCATTCGTCCCCCACCAAAAAACTAACTACAATCTCAGTTTCCTTAGCCAAAATATTTTACCATGCCCATGCGCTGCTTCTATCCTCTCTTAAACTTCTCCTGAACATATTCCGTTTTTATCTACCGCAAATCTCCACCAATCTCCGACGGATCTTTACTCTCCCTACTCCTCAGCGCATCTTGCGACACACAAAATCTTCTGCCCCTCATTGCGCCCAACCAAATTTCTTCACTTGAGAGATGTCTCGTGGTGGTAGAGGAAAAGCTGGTCGTGCCGGGTTACGAGGAGCTGACTGGCCAGAATATGATCCTGAGGGCAAAGTAGATGGCAAGCCTATTGGCGATTACCCCGTAGGGCAAACCAGTCTCCAGCAAGAAGAAAGATTTGGGTCTAACAATTTCCTAGCCTCATCCTGATCTCAAGAGACCATGCGCATTCACCGATGACGAAGAGCGACAATTCAAATACTACAAAACCCTACAAACAGAAGTCCGTCGCGGGCCCCTCTATACCCAGCCCACGAAGCCCAATCTCGATACTTCAATCAAGACATACAGCGAAGACCAATTCAATAAGCAATATGGGACAGATCGAAAGGCGGATATGGATCCTTTCGAGGGCGTCGAAACATACTCTATGAGATATCAACCACCAAAGAATGTCATACCAAAGCTGTCTGGTCGGCCATTCAGTGAGTGATTCTTAAGCTGTGAGTCAGGGCAAAGAACTAAATTCTGGCAGTTATGGAGTTTTTCCCAGCAGAGTTGTGGAGTACACTCGAAGGCAAGGCAGGCGACAAAGTTCGGAATGGTATCAATGAAGCTATGCAAAGAAAGGGGACGAGTTCTGGTTGGGCTGGCGCAAACGGAAAAGACCGAACCCAAGCACTCAATGATAGATTACTCGAATTGGACGACGATGAAGACGAAGAGGAAAAGGAGAAGGAGGGTGGTGTTGAAGGTAAAGCCTTTTGGAGATTCCATCTAGAATTGCTGCTAACAATTTCCACAGATCTCGACTCGGACTATTCAGATGACGACGGAGGTGATGATTACAATGCCGAACAATACTTTGATAATGGCGATGAAGAAGACGATGGCGACGCCGACGACGGAGGAGGGGGAGATTACTAGGCCGTTGGCTCGGTAAATGTGTCTAGTCGGAGAATTTTCCGTTGTGATCCACAGATTTCGGAGCGACGATTGTTATATGGGTTGATTTTAGCGAGGCGTTGGTGGTCTTTTGCAAATTGCAGTATCTATGAGATTGCTGGCCTTGCTTTGCAGTGAGCACATAGGAGGCAAAAGTGTCGTACGTTCGGGGAAAAATGCATATACAAATACATAAACCTTGGGACCTCAGCATCCCATCTATGATCTCTTCTTTCCCATGCTTTCTCGTGTGTTTCCTCCTCTGCTAAGTGACAGCTTCTAGGTCGACAAACACATTAGCAGTAATTGCAGTAATTCTTTTGATGAAAAGTATAATAAGTATAAATCAAAGATGATAATTACCCAAGGTTTCCCTCGAGACTTGTAACAAGCTCTAATGGCGATACATCGACATTGCCAAAAGAGTCGAGTACATTGTATCTTATGAAGGGCTAGGGTGACGGTATTAGCTAAGTACAGTCCTTTTAGTACTAGTGTAAAGGTGCTCTCGTGGGCATAGATTTAAGATACCTACCTAGGTAATACCTTGTAAGATAATAATTTATATACTATATAGGTTATTATACTAGATGACTGGTAATGATAGACAAGCTGTCTTAGTATACATGGTCTATAAGAAGACGAGAGTAAAAAGAAATGATTAGAATCCGTTTATACTACGACTTTTACCCATTCTACTGGTAGGCTTTAGAGACTATGTAATTCTAGGCTGGGTGTATAGAGAGAGTACTAATTGTTCTATCTAGTTTTCGTATACCGTACTCTATTGCAAAAAGATTTAAATTAACTCTTCACTCTTACTACACATAGGAAGTCAGTAACCCAGCCTTGGAAGAGTTGGTGGACAGACTCAAATCTCAGTTTCTTTTCTGTTCAAGTCTAGAAGCATTCCATGGACGGTTACGTTCGTTTTTGATTTTCATCAAGTGATTGAATAGGTTGCTTGACCTACACCAAGATATTTTAGACCATAATGATCCCCCTATTATCTCTATTGAACATAATGGGTCTTCCCATATTGTTGTTTATGAAGCCTTCTAGGTAGATGATCTCGTTTACTCACTGGCGCTATACACTAATATCCGAAAAAAGGAGCTTCCCCTTCACATGCTCAGTCTCCCTGGTCCAATTTATTATTAATTTTATTGGACAAGCCCTCTTCTTCGATTCATTATGCGTGCACCAGATTTCCTAATGATGATCCTCAACCCCAAAGAACAAAACACCAATTCAATGGCTCATACCACTTCCAATCCCTATTTATCTTGAGTAACAAAACAGGATCTTAATCCTCTTAACCTCCACACACATACAAAATAAAGCAAGGGTCTTGAAATGACCGCCTCTTCTCTCTACGCACTAAGCTTACCCACATGACGTCGTCGTTCGTTAACATGGCCGAACCAAAATGAACCTCCAATATGCATTCATGAGTGAATTCCCCGTGTAATTACGAAGAAGCAGTTGGTTTACAATCGAATCGGACTTCACAGTGGAAGCAAGACCTTTCTTGTAGGTGTTCTGGTTTCCCTCCATTGCAATTGGACGCTAATATGTGAAACAGCAGAGGTCATTCTATTGGCTCAATATGCGAGCACGTGAGCGACCATCACTGCACCGAAAAACATCATCCGTGTTCCCCTTATTCCTACATTAGCTCACTGATTGTATCCGGCGAGATGCGACAAGATTAGGGTATACTTGTGTATTGTCCAATTCTTACCTCAGCAATGACACGATCGTTGGCGTTGATATTGGTGGGGTGCAATGCTACTGTGCCTCTGATGTCGCCTGACGAAAGGGGATTAGCCAGGCACCAGCAAATGCCCCCCTTTTCAAAAAGAATTTCTGCTATCTTACGTACGGCGGCTGGTGGCGCACATGATGGCGCGAAGCAGCGCAGGTGTTATTGGTAGGATAGCAAATTATCAAGCCTCAATTCTCGACGCAAGCGCCCTTTTATTTTGCTTCTTTTTTTCTTCTTGATTTCAGAACTCGCTCTGTGCATACTTACTTCTCTTCTTTCGTACCGTCTGTACTCGATTAGGCCCATACTCGGTCGCCTGGAGCTCTGGGGAGATATTTAGCCGTCTTACGGAGTGCTTCTTCTCTACATCAAATTTTCGAGGTCTGGGCCCGAATGGCCCGTTCCTAAAATCTTCTGCCCCTCCCATCTCGCTGACCGACCAAATCCCTGGGTTGTAAATTCCGAGATGGATTGGCTGTAAGGCGCGGCACGGTTCATTGAAAGCTGCCATAATGGGCAATATCTGACGCCAAAGTGGGTTTTCTGAGACCTCGGACTCTGTGCGTCAGTGGAGCTCGCTCTGTGGGGAATTATATCTCTGTACTCGGTTAAAAGCTTGTGCCTCTCAGATGCAGTTCCAACACAAGTGTGCGATGATCTTGCTTATAGAAGCTCTCTGAGTGGCTCGTTTATCGTTATTTGTCCCTGACCTGCGTCTCGGCAGGGATTGTTGCTTATTTTCCTCGGCCGTTCCCGATTCATTCTACGACTTAACCCCTGCTATACACTACTGTGCGAACGTATTTCCTCATTCGGCTTGCAGACTCATTTCACTGGCACTCGAAGGGACGCTCCGCTGGCGAGCTACCGGTATGTAGCAAATCTCGTATCCGAGTAAGAAATACGGTATCAATCAACAACCTGTTTTACTGCCTAGGCCCATTTGGGAACTTATAGATGTCTGACGATGACTTCCTCATCATCTTTCCCTTCCTCTCATCTCACAATCACCGTTACCAGTACTTCTGTCCTCTCCTCGTTGCTCTCCCCTTTGCGGATTTTTGTCTGCGTCCTGTCATTGACAATCTAGTCATCACATTCTCTCCAGGCTTCGGCCACACCACTGTCTTTTTTCCAGTTTATCACAGGCCTTGCATCTAATAATAATGTTCACTATCAAAAGCCTCTTGGCAACCAGCGCTACGCTTTCATTCATTGCTTCCTCTGCTGCTTCTGGTAGTAATGTCGCTGTCTACTGGGTATGATATAAGACTTTCTACACCATAGCACGTAGGCTGTGACTAATGGTGGGCAGGGCTCTGGACCTAATCAGAAACGACTTTCTACTTTTTGCGACGAAACAGACATTGATATCATTCCTATTGGATTTTTAGAACTGTTCCCACAACAAGGTGATTGGACGAGCCGTGTATTGGGCGCACGAACACTGGCTGACATTCGTTTTTAGGTAATGGATTCCCAAAACAAAACTTCGGGAACGCTTGTTGGGGAGGGTCAGTTTACTCTGGACCTGGGTCGGATCATGCCGCCGATCAATTGTATACACAATGTCCTACGGTCCAGGAAGATATCCCATATTGCCAAGCCAAAGGAAAGAAAATAGTTCTCTCACTTGGAGGTGCCGCCAGAGATTACCAACTCACAGGCAAAGACGCTGGCATAGAATTCGCGGACTTCCTTTGGGGTGCTTATGGGCCACTCACTGATGCATGGAAAGCCTCGAATGGCATTCGGCCACTTGATAGAGGGTAAGTCTCGCACCAACCTGTCCCCATATCTACAATTAACCATTACATAGGTATTCCAACACTACCTCGGACACAATCGACATTGATGGATTCGATTTTGATATCGAGCATACTTCAACAGATCAGCAGCATGGTTACATTGCATGTATCCATAGGCTTCGCGCACTTTTCGCTACTAGCAGCAAGAAGTATCTTATCACTGGCGCACCACAATGCTATCTGCCCGAAGTCAACATGGGAAGCATGATTGCTCAGGCCCAGTTTGATATTCTCTGGATCCAATTCTACAACAACCCTTCGTGCTCTGTCAGAAACTTTGCCGAAAACAACATTGACATTAATTACAACACATGGAAATCTCAACTGGCGGGTGGTGCAAGCAGTGGAGCTCAACTCTACATTGGTATTCCTGGAGTAAGTTTCATATTATTTTATAAGTGTTGGCAATGGGCATTCAAACACTTGCCTTATTCAGACTCTCTATAAGTTCACTCGGCCCATTATCATGAATGTCTGCGAGCTCCTCGACAGAATTGTTAAGGAGGCCGCAGACACGTTCAAATGAAGGCTTCCTGTATAACAATAACTGCTCGTGCTAATTATTCTTAGGCACCATCAGAAGGAACCGGATGCGAAAAATCAAGCTATGGCGAATACATCAGTGCACAAGATGCCGATAGGCTCATCAAGCAATACCAGTCCGACTCCTCATTCGGAGGTGTAATGCTGTGGGAGGCAACTGTCGCTTTGAACAATGAGTGCAACTGTAAACCATATTATTCGGTGATCAAGGATTCATTGAAAGGTATCTCACCTCCACCGGCTTTGTCGGCCTGCCCGGTAACATCGACTACAATTTCTGCCACTTCATCAACTGCGTCATCTTCTCTACTTTCGTTAAGCACATCGTCAAGTGTTCCAGTTACTAGCACGATTCTAAGCTCTTCGAGTTCAAGCGAGATTCCAACCTCGTTAAGTACAAGCGCCTCATCAACGAGCAGCTCCGCAATCTCTACATCTTCTGCGAGTTCTAGCGAGATCGCCACCCCGTCAATCACAAGCGTGTCATCAGCCAGCAGCACCGCGCTTCCTTCGTCCAGCGATGTCTCTACCTTATCTAGCATATCATCAACTGCTTCATTGGCTACCAATACCGCGATCTCATCCTCCTCAACGAGTTCCAGAGAAGTTGTAACTTCATCGAGTCTATCGTCGACCGCCTTAGCCTCCTCGAGCAGAAGTGCCTCGTCATTTACGTCAGCGTCTTCTGTATCTCCATCTTTATCTTCTTCCGTCGTTTCAAGCAGCGTCGAATCTACGAGCTCGCTTACTTTGACCCCAACTCTCAGCCAAACCAGTAGCTCAGTTTCAACATTACCAAGTTCGTCAGGCTCTGGAAATTTAACCTTGAGTTCTTCAAGTGCAATTGTATCCTCAAGTCTTCAAACTTCGAAATCATCGGGTGTATTAAGCTTTGCTACGCCAAGTCTATCTACAACATCTATAGGTAGTTCAGCCACGCCATCAAGCCTCTACATTCTTAGTTCTTCAAGCTCAAGTTCTTCTCTGAGTGCCACGGAATCGTCCAAATTCCCTACTTTTACTCCACCATACGGAAATGCAACTTCTAAGCCAACCTTAACTTCGTCACGGGCTTCAAATCCATCAACGGTCATTAGGGATGACTTTTCACTAACCACTTCGTCGGGGGCTTCACATCCATCAACGGTCATTAGGGATGACTTTTCACTAACCACTTCGTCGGGGGCTTCACATCCATCAACGGTCATTAGTGATGACTTTTCACTAACCACTTCGTCGGGGGCTTCACATCCAACAACGGTCATTAGGGATGACTTTTCACTAACCACTTCGTCGGGGGTTTCACATCCAACAACGGTCATTTGGGATGACTTTTCACTAACCACTTCGTCGGGGGCTTCACATCCAACAACGGTCATTAGTGATGACTTTCCACTAACCACTTCGACCGTGTATACCACAAAAACTGGAACGGTCATTAAATGCCCGGCTACTGTAACAAACTGTCCTCTGGGTTCCGTCACCACCGAGACCATGTAGGTATTCTTTCTTTTTGTTTGTATCTCTAAGCTATCACTTCAGTGGCTCAGGAGATCCTCTTTCCCATTATCTGGAAGTTCTAATTCAACAAAAGTTCTTATGCTAATTCTTTTTAGTGCCTTGTATACCACGATCTGTCCTGTGTCCCAGGCAAACAACGGCGGCGTGCCGACCTCTATCCCAGCTATCTCAGCCCAACCAGAGAACCAAGACGGATACACAACTTCAACTGTTTATACTAGAAAGTTCTCCACGGTCACCGCTTGTGCTCCTGGAGTTGTATGCCAAGGTACTCCAGGATCCGTGCTAACAGAAGTGATCCCACTCTCAACAACCGTTGTTCCATTGCCACAAGGCTCCTTCACGACATATGTGACCATCCAAGTCGCCTCCGCTGTTTCCACTCCAATCGGCACCCCGCTCGCACCATACCCAACTCCTTCAAAGGGTCCAAACAAGAGCCCTTACGGATCTGGTACCGGAACAGCATACTCGTACCCTCTCAAACCTACAGGGACTTCCGTTCCAAGTATCCAAGTCGTGGAGATCAATTATCTTGCCCCAAGTTTCAGCAAGACTGGCGGTGGCATTAAGGCAGTTGCACCGACTGGTACACCGATTTCTCCAAGTGCCACGCCTAGTTTGATTTCGTCAAATTCTGCGAGTGGGTTTGGGTCTTCGTTTGTGCTGGTTATGGTTTCTGCTGTTCTTGTGAGTGCTTTAATGATGTAAAGACGATTATGTTCTGGTTATTTTATGTTTGTTCCTAGGTAGGGAGACTGATGGTGGATGGACATGAATAAATATGGAAGGATTTGGCTGGATATAGGTGCATGTGATGTAAAAATACTCCTACATATAGAAATCTGAAAAATGTACTTATATAAAATCCGATCCTCGATGGCTTTGCTTCGCACAATGAATACGCCTTGTTACAACACTTTTCTTACTAGGTACTACCGAAATGTAATTTACTTGTCGTCGAGGGAAAAACGTAGCAAGATTTGATATAGATACTGCTTGCTCATAGCGCCCAAAAGGAGAGCTTGGCTAAAAAGGCTAGTAATTTGTAGGTAACATGCAAGTAAGCTATTTTCGCCGCTTTCCTACCTCCAGCAGCGCTCGGCAAATGGAACCCATTCGATGGAATTCTAGGTAGATTAGAATGGAATATTCCTTCTAGAGCACCTTTAAAATGGAATGGAATATTCTATTAAAAAGGCTCTAGAATTCCGTAGAAAATGGAACTCTAGAGGTTATTATTTTAACCAATCAGAGAGTAGTATTTAAGAGGAGTAAATACTAATAGGCCCTGTTTACTTAGAATTTCAGAACTTTATACCTAGTCTAAGCAAAGGGTCTAGAGCCCCCCCTGTCACTTTTTAATATACCTCTACTCTACCTCAATCGGACAATATAATTAGCTTAGCAAGTTATATTATAGAGTTACACCCTTCCTACAAGTAATAAGTCATATACAGGGGAGGGGGCAACGTAAGCTGTCTATTAGTAGACCGGCCTTATACGTACGGGTAGAATCTAGGCTTCCTATTAGTCAAAGGAGCGGAAAGACTTTTATCCAGGTCATATGATTCGGTTCTATGGAATTCTAGTAGAATAGGGGGTATGGAATGGAATGGAATTCCAGTTGCCGAGCGCTGACCTCCAGGTAATTTTTCAATGCTAGTGTGTGTTCTATAACAAACCGTCACAGTAGAAATACTTGGAGTATGTAGTCACATGTGTGAACTACACGTAATTCCCTTATTTTGCTTGTACTCGTATTATCAGAGTTTTCTCAAGCTCTTTAATGAGGTTTCACCTACTTTTTTGGCCTATTCTTTTTCAAGGTACGAATTTGACGGCTTTTGCTAGTTACACGAGGACTAAGTCTCCTCTAGTACTTACTGAACATGTCTACAACAAGTATATTATTTTACACCAGACACCTAATAACCGCTCAGGTAAAAAAAGGATTTGTACAAAATCGCATATTGTTCTTATCCAACGACACCTAGCATCCACTTTCTCACATCCATCCAAATTTGCATCATTGAACCCACATCTTCGGCACTAGTACCCTTGGATTTCAAGATAGGTAGACTTCTGATGGTTTCCACCTGCCGCTGACTTGAAATCTGTTCCTCCGAGAACCAACTTCCATGCAACCCATAAGGAACACGTTGAGGCAATTTGATCTTGCAAACAACATCTCTCATCTCCTTAGCTTCAATGATCCACAGCTCACTCTTGGAATCCGCAGGCGCATCGCCGTTGGCATCCAATTGGCTCTCATCGAAAATGTAACTCAGAATCCACCCATCATCTTCGGACTTGCCATTTTCCCGGGGCACGAAGCGGGATTCCTGTGCATATATGCCTTCTGGGAGCTTGAAGATCTTGATTGGATCATTCGGATCTTGAGAAGCCAGGATTTCGGAAACTGTTCGTATATCTACACATCCAGTGATGGGCGTCGGTGGATTATCGTGAGCTCTAGCTATGAGAGCGGATGCATCGATTTTGACAAGAGAGTCAATCTTGACAGCCCGTCCTAGTGCTGCGCCGAAGCTACTATCCGAAACTGAACAACCATAGATATATCGTGCTTCGCTCATTGACACGTCAGCTCGAATGGACGGGAACTCGAATGGGATTGAGGATAGGGCGAATTGGTGAGTGATTATGTTGATTTCTGAAGACAGAGAAAATCGATAGTAATAAAGTCGGCACTGTTCTTCTTCGTGCGCATAAATCGGATCTGATGTGGGAAGAGGTACAGGGGCAGCAATATCTCCAGCACTGAACACAAGTGAAGCACTTGTTAAGCGACAAGCGAGCATATTGACTGCAGTGGTTTTGGATCCAAACTCCCCCTTTTCGTGTTCATCCCAAGTATTTGCCGTGTGAAAAATACAGCAAGGGTTCGTCTCAAACCACCGGATCTCCTCCGGAAGCCATCTGGGAAATACGCCAAATCGGGATACACCAGATGGGTCGTAGGCGACTACTGGTAGATTTCGTGCTAGATTTCTTGGATCGAGTGACAATGGTAAATCGAGAATTACAGTATGATCAAGTGAGACTCCGAAATCGTGCATCATTTTTGGGGACGCGATGCCTGGGACGGAAGCATTGACTAATCGAGGTTGCGTGAGAGATGAATTTTGCGTGCTGGGTATAATCGAGTAATTTACAAATGGCGCGAAAAAGGTCGAGTGAAATAAAATCATTTCGTTGGTATACGGATCTACCCTGGGATCTAAATGTGAGTTAGAGGGACGAGTGTACCAGAATAAAGTTTGTGAAATAAGCACGAGTGGGAGTAAGTGACTAACGTGCGGTAGTCCATTCCTTCATAAAACTCATCACAGAACTCCCACCAAGTACCTCTCCATGTATTCCCTCCTCATCTGGTTCTCCTTCTGCTTTACATCCATCATACCATCCAACTGTCTCCAATCCTGGTAGGCTGATTCGCATAGGAGGCCCACTCTCGCAAGTCGCCAAAGCTCTTCCTGCGAAGGTCAGATATATATTCCCACAAGATAAGCGACTATCCACGAACCATCATGATACAGTATACCTGTATTTGCGACCGAAATCTTCTTGATTGTTTGCTGTGATCCGGGGAAATTGGAGAGAATAACGAGAAAAAGTGTTCTGAAAATTCTCAAGATTATTTTAAAAAGAGAAGATGCAGGATTGACCAAAGTTGCGATACTCGGGAGCAACGGTGACCGCAGAGACTTGGTCGTTATTGTTGCGAGGAAGATATCCGTCAAGATAAACTGATTAACAAACTCCGGTTGAATCTTCCCATCAATGTTTTTCTTTCTGAAAGCGACACCGCTTAACATCCCATCTCCATCAAACCAATGGGCATCGCGTCCTAAATCTTCGTTCGAAACTGGATTTCCACCATTACGTAGATATTGGCCACCTGCCAATTCATTGGGGATTTCTCCAACATAATCGCATGGCGTCAGTGGTTGTACAGAGTAAATTGGAGCAAAATTGCCATGAAGGTATGGATGTGGCATGCTCCTTCGCTGGATATCTCATGGTACAAGAAAGAGTGATACACAAAAAGTGATACAAAAAGTTGTCGAGATATTCAAGTGACTGGATTCACCATTCATGGTGCGATTCTAGTTGAGCTATGCTGTAATGAATTAGCATTTCCGGAGTTACCAATCAGAAAGGACAAAACGCTGACCCAACGTTTCTTCGTCGGGAAACACGGAGGCAATAGCTTGGTGGAACGCGGGGTCTCATTTGTTATTGGAGCCCTGATCTTGTGATACGAAAGACTTAAGTAATGACGGCATGAAAAAGGAGGCCAGAGCTAAGCGAAGTAGATCGTCCCCACTTTATGAACCTTGTACATTTCCAAGCTCCGAACGTCCCTCCCCACAGACAATCATGCTGCTTTTACTTTTACCTTTATTCCCAAAACGCTAGAATGATTAGATGGGATTCTAGGCACTACCTTGAAGTAGGCCCCAACTAAAGCAGGATCTCCTCCGCAAAAATGCAAATAAGAATAAACTGCAAGGATTGTGTCAACAACTGGAATACTACTATTCAGGGGTACTTGCCCCTGGGCTTGTTGGGCATGATGAGCAAAGTGTGGGGTAAAAAGTGTGTTGCCGGAGCTAGAGCAAGCTGTAACTACCCCTTGAAGCTAGTCTAGATTCATTGCTCATTGATTCCCTGTTCTACACCTCATCTGCCCAACCTAACGTCTCACATACACTCGTTTGAAAAAAAAGAAAACTTGAGCTTCCACGATGGTTGAACTTTGCTAGACACCTTGTCGACTTTCGATTTGCCTCGCAAGAATGGGGCTCGAGTATGCGTTCGTGTGAGTGAGATTTCCCATCAAGAGCATCTCCTTTGAAGCTGATATCGTTTAGTCATCTCGCATACACGATCCCACCAGCTGTGGTCTTGACGTTTTTTTATCGGCCACTCTCAACAAAAATCGATATCTACAAAATTGCGTTTTTGATAGCTATTGCTGTCGTTTCAACCACTCCTTGGGACAGCTTTTTGATTTCGCGCAACATCTGGACTTATCCACCAAGCGTAATTATCGGCCCGCGTTTGTTTTTGATACCCATTGAAGAGTTGTTTTTCTTCGGCATTCAGACTTATAACACATCATTGCTTTACTTGTTACTCAGCAAACCTGTTTTTCATCCAATCTACCTTCGTCATAAATCCGGAATTAATCAATACAAGTTATCTGGCCAAATACTTCTGGTCTCAAGCATCATTTTGGGGGTGTTGATGGTCCGGGCTGGAAAAGAGGGGACATACTTAGGATTGATATTAGTTTGGGCAGGGCCATTCGCGCTTCTTTTATTCTCTTTGTCCTCCCAATTCATCCTCACACTACCCTATACCAGTACAATCTTGCCAATTGCCATACCAACGATTTACTTGTGGGTGGTTGATACTTTGGCACTGAAAAGGGGCACATGGGCGATTCAGTCTGGTACGAAACTTGGTATATATCTGTGGGATGGACTGGAGATCGAGGAAGCAATATTCTTTCTCGCCACTAATGTCCTAATTGTCTTTGGGCAGATTGCGTTTGATCATGCTCTAGCAATCTTGCAGACCTTTCCACTTATATTTCCAGAAGTCCCGGAGCTGCCCTCTCCTCTGAAACTTGTTGAAGCGCTGTTGACAGATCGGGCTCTCTATGATGAAGCGCGTTTGGAGGGCTTGCAGCAAGCGGTCGAAAGACTACGGAACAAGAGTCGGAGCTTTTATATAGTAGGGACTCCTATTCTTTCTACCTCCAATTTGGACCAAATGATGAGTAGTTTTGAACTTCGAAATCTAGACGCTGATTTGTGTATAGGCTAGCTCAACGTTTTCTGGCCGTCTCAGAACAGATTTAATCTTGCTCTATTCATTTTGCAGAGTCGCTGATGACTTAGTCGACAACTCCAAGAGTTCGATTGAAGCTCGTCAATGGATACAGAAAATTACTCGGTATCTCGATATGGCCTATAAAGAAGGTCCAACTACGAAAAGTAGACTGGGCATCGAGTCGTACATCAACGATAACTTCCCGGCTGCTTCTAGATCTGCATTGTATCTGCTACCTATTTCTTCCCTGCCCGCCGGTCCCCTCTTCGGGTTGCTGGAAGGATTTGTCACCGACCTCGAATTTGATCACAACTTTCCCATTGGGACGCCACAAGATCTGAGGAATTACGCATCTCACGTTGCTGGAACGGTGGCCGAGCTTGTGTTGAACCTGGTGTTTTTCCATAGCCATGCAGCCGGTGACGAGGCTCAACGAAAGGAGATTATGAATGCCGGACATCAAATGGGTATCGCTCTTCAGTATGTCAATATTGCTCGCGATATTGCCACGGATGCAGCAATTGGAAGAGTTTACTTGCCCACGGCTTGGTTGGAGGACGAAGGGTTGACGCCTCAAGATGTATTGAAAGACCCACGCCATCCAAGCATCGAAATTATACGTACCAAGCTTCTCAATGAAGCATTTGGAATATATGAAAAGTCCCGAGACCCGATAGAACTGCTGCCCGAAAGCCTCAGGGCACCCATAAGGGTATGTGTGGAAAGTTACATGGAGATTGGAAGGGTTTTGCGGGAGGATGGATATGTAGTGAAAGAAGGAAAGGCTACCGTTCCCAAATTTAGGAGGCTGAAAGTTGCGTGGAAAGCCTTGACACATTAATGGAGTTCTTTTTAATGATTATATAACCATAATACGAACCTGAATAATCTTTCTCGAATGCTCTGCTCTTCGTTCTTTATCTACCATTACTTTGGTGTGAGAAATATATATACTTGGAATTCCCGATGCGCTAAGATTGAAGTTCTTGTGACGGATTACTTCCGAAGAACTAAATATAATCGCCTAATGATGCTCGTCAACAGGTTCAAGCACATCAACGAGCGAGCGAACTCGCTTGGGGCCTCGTTGACGTCATGAAGTCCGCAAGTGCCGTTACCTCTGCTCCGTAACGTGAAGCTAACTACAAGCACCAATGCACCGTTATTTCTTGGGAATCCGAGGTTTTTCGGTGCAGGAGATTGTCACCACAACTCAATCCCAAAATGTCATCGAAAGAAGGCGGCCAGAAGACAGCTCTTGTGGTTGGTGCGTGAAATCCCGACGTCCCGCCTCCTGCCCTGTCTTTATAACTAGAAGACTTGCAATGAAACGCAGCTGATTTCCCGATAGGAGCCGGAGTGGGCGGCATTGCAATTGCTGCGCGTCTCTCAAAAGCTGGATTACGGGTCACAGTGCTGGAAAAGAACGATTTTACCGGAGGTCGTTGTTCACTCATCCACCACGAGGGGCACCGATTTGATCAAGGGCCATCTCTACTCCTCCTCCCGAAGCTTTTCGAAGAAACCTTCTACGATCTTGGTACCTCTTTGTCTGCCGAGGGGGTTCAGCTGTTGAAATGCGAGCCCAATTACAATGTTTGGTTCGCAGACGGAGAACGGATTCAATTGAGCAGTGATACTGCGGTCATGAAGAAGGAGATTGAGAAGGTTGAGGGTAAAGATGGATTTGAGAGATACTTGAGGTGGCTAGCAGAAGCACATCGTCATTACGAAATCAGCGTGCGAGAGGTCCTCCATAAAAACTTCCCGTCTATATTCAATCTCTTACGTCCATCATTTTTGATGAATGTGTTCCAGTTGCACCCGTTCGAAAGTATCTATTCACGGGCCTCCAAATATTTCTTTACAGATAGACTGAGAAGGGTAAGTTCAAGGAAAAGTGGATTTTGCAATGCCAATTTCTTTTTAAATCCCAAAGGCATTTGACTAACCATCATCTTCTTAGTTGTTCTCCTTCAGTACTATGTACATGGGAATGTCGCCTTTCGATGCACCGGGAACATACTCACTCTTACAATATACCGAGCTTGCAGAGGGAATTTGGTATCCCATCGGCGGCTTTCATGCTGTCATAGCTGCTCTCGAGAAAGTCTGTCAACGCCATAATGTTGAATTACGCTTATCAACACCAGTATCTTCTCTCATTACTTCACCTGATGGCAAAACCGTAGAGGGAGTAGTTACAAGTTCTGGAGAGAAGCTGACCGCTGACATAACTATAATCAACGCGGATCTAGTATGGTCTTATAACAATCTTTTCCCAGCCAAAAGCACACTCGCAGCCACGCAATCAAAAGCTTCCTCGCTAACAAAAAGAGCCGGGTCATGCAGCTCCATTTCTTTTTACTGGTCACTATCACAGAAGATACCCGAATTACAAACGCACAATATATTCCTCGCCGACGAGTATCGAGAATCATTCGATGCAATTTTTGACCGGCAAAACATTCCTGACGAGCCAAGCTTTTATGTCAACGTACCATCTCGCATTGATCCGACTGCTGCACCAGAAGGAAAAGACTCCATTGTGGTTCTGGTTCCTGTTGGCCACTTACTCAACTCAAGTTCGAGTTCCACAAACGGGAAGGGACTTCCTGAAGAACTTGACTGGGCATTACTCGTTGAACATGTGCGTGCTTCAGTTATTAAGACTATTGAAGCGCGTACATCATGTGCCTCACTTACACCTCTGATCACCAACGAGATTATAAATTCGCCACTGGATTGGGAGAGGAAATTCAACCTTGACAAGGGCTCAATTCTAGGTCTTTCTCATTCTTTTTTCAATGTCTTAGCATTTCGTCCAAAAACCAAGGCAAAGGAGAGGAATCTCTACTTCGTGGGAGCAAGTACACATCCAGGCACAGGCATGAAATTCTACATCAGTCTACAGATACGAATGCTAACATATTAAAGGGGTACCGATCGTACTTGCCGGGGCCAAGATAACTTCAGAGCAAATACTAAACGACCTAGGAATGAGCATACCCTGGGCCAGAGAAAATGGCGTGATAAATCAGAAGAATGAGAAGAAGGCTCTTGATATGGTTCAGACCGATTACACTTTGTTGAGTGATTTGGCTATTTGGGTCCTCGCTTTCATCGTTCTGGCTGTCACTGTTGCCTATGTCAACACGGGACTAATCGTGCGATGGAACTGGGACGAGAAAACAGGCTGGGGTGTTGGAAAGTTCGAATAGGATAACTTGTCTTGGTAAGACGATCTAATATCTAATTTCCAGATAATCTCAGACCATCTACAAAGATTGACTTGAGGACGAAAAAGGGTTGAGAACATTGATGTTGATTAGCGTACCAAGAGGGAAACTCGGAGTTAGTGAGTAACATCGGCTTTGCACCTTGAGGAGGGAAATGATAGAACTGGTAAAGCAGCAAGTGATCGTGATCAGGTATTCAGCCTAGGCCTAAACTCCAATAAACTTTTAGTCAAAGTTGAAACCCAAACGTTCTCACCTCATGACCTAGCTGAAAACATGAGCTACGTTTTAGCGTCTGTGCATCCTAAGCCATACGCTTCAACACATGAAAAGAACAACATGTCCCAACATCAGGTTCAGTGTTCCAGGTCCTGATCGCTAGGGCCTCAAATTCTAAACTCCCCCTGCCAAGTAAGTAGATCTATTTCGCTTAGGCCCAAAAGGGGAAACCCGAAGCGCAAGGCTGCTGACCGATACATGCATTCCAAGTGTTTATTTTGAAGTTCTGTTCGTCCTTTTATCACGTTCAGTACAGCAAGTCTTGATGCCCAACATCCACATGTCAACCAGAATCCATTTCATCATAAGCGGGGTAGTACCCACCCAATCTCTCGGTTTCTAGTCAGGCATAGGAAGATCTTCATGTATTCTAATGTGCTTCTGCCGTCCCTCGAAACCTCTTCAAGTAATCTAATTCGGTCGTGCGGTAAACGTCGGAACCACGAGCACTTTCTAGTCTCGACGATTCCGCAAAGGCACTAAACGCAAGGACTCCCTCTTTCTCCTGTTTCTACGAGTGGTCTAAAGCTCTCACCGCACAAACACCCCTCGAAGCTGATGAGCTTGGATACTTCGGCTGAAGCGTTTAGCTTCGGGGATTCTCGTAGCTCTTATACTCGTGCTCGCCCTCACCTATGTCTAATCTTTACACCTCTTTCTTTTGCATTTTGAACATCCTCCAGATTATCGTTAGAGATACCCTTGCCTTGACGTTTTCTAGCCAACCACCATGGCGAACGATCCGATCCTCGAGAAGCGTAAAAATGGCGCTTTGCGCGCAAATCCAAATGTCTTCTCCTATCCGAGATCATCGGACGTCAACATTACAACGTGAGTGGAAGAAACCTATGTTTGATTTTCCACCTTCTGAACGTGAATAGAGCCGGTTCAGATGTATACTGGGCAATCACAGCGTTGATGGGTAAGTCCTCCCTTTCCGATATACGTCTCCCGCCTATTAAGCGATTTTCAGGATTCGTCACTCTCATCTTTCTCGCATGGAGCTTCACTGTCCCAAGAAGAAACAGAATTTTCCACTATATCACTCTATGCATCACTCTAGTCGCTTGTATCGCGTACTTCACGATGGTAAGAATACGTCAACCCCTCAATGAGAGGTTTCAACTGATTTCCTTAGGCTTCCAATCTTGGCTATGCCGCTATCGAAGTCGAATTCAAGCGCGCCCGCCCCAATGTCGCAGGTCTCTATCGAGAAGTTTTCTACGTTAGATACATCGACTGGTTTGTCACCACACCAGTAAGTGATCTTCCTTCCCCTGTTCATACCTAATTTTAACCCTCATCTAGCTCCTTCTATTGGATCTACTCCTCACAGCCGGCCTCCCATGGCCTATGATCTGCTATACGATTCTCCTCGACGAGATCATGATCATCACAGGTCTCGTCGGCGCCCTGGTAATGTCAAGTTACAAGTGGGGTTACTTCGTCTTCGCCATGGTGGCCTTATTCCTCGTTGCCTGGAATGTCATGTGGGTTGGAAGAAAACACGCTCGTGCCTTGGGCGGCCCAATCTACAAGACATATAACACTTGTGGATGCTGGACCATGATTCTATGGTTTTTGTACCCCATCGCTTGGGGATGTTCAGAAGGTAAATATTTTCCGGGATATTTTCCACAACACCAATTCGGGGAAGATACAAGCTAATGATCTTTTCAGGTGGTAACTTTATCACCCCTGACTCCGAAGCTACCTTCTACGCAGTTCTAGATGTCTTGGCAAAGGTCGTCTTTGGGTAAGTCACTGCGTAAGTCCCCTTCCTGCGATCAAGTCCTGACTTCTGCACATAGATTCATGCTTCTCAATGGTCACAGAAACATTGATCCAGCCACTATAGGAATTCGTAAGTATCTGCTTATTGAGAAGGGACTTCGTGATCAGAACTAACGAAGATAAGATATCCGAGACTATGATGACGATATGCCAGTCCGAGAGAAGAACGGGCTCGCCAGTGCAGCTATCGCACAAAATACAACACCAGCTGTTGGTACTACCACAGGGGCTACCACTACCGGGGTTCATACCGGTGGGGTTCACCCTACTGCTGCAGCTGCTCCAACAACGACTACCACGACAACTGGCACTTCGGCCGTCTAGGGCCACCATTCGAAATTCCCTCTTGAGCCGTTCAAGTGTAATTTCATGTTTCGATGGTTGTTAAAAATACTTTTTGCGACGGGATGTTCTAAAGGAATGAGGAAAGCTACAAGTCACATAGATAATTTTCAGAATGAACTTTTGTTTTATTTTTGCTATCTGCTTGAAGTTCCATTGACGATCCCCCTACGGATTGAGTAAAGCACCATCAAATGTATGTTTGATGAAATCCAAGCTTTGAGTTACTGCATTTGAAGGCACGTAACATAGCGCTATCTATGTCAAGATCTGTTGCTAGCCATGTTTCCCCATGACCCGAAAGAAAAAGACGAGAAATCTGCACAAAGGTGAAAAGGATTTACCAAGAGGATCCACCAGCATCAGCAGAGTTCTGAACACCCCAGCCACCAGCGTCTCCGCCAGTATTAGCCGAGTTGTCGGCACCCCAGCCACCAGCATCTCCACGAGCGTTTGCACCATCTTCGCCTCCCCATCCACCGCCAGTGGCGCCAGCATTCTCTCCGTTCTCTTCCTCGTGCTCAACCTCAAACTTGAGTTTGGTTACATCGCCATCATAGCCTTCAGGAATGTGTTCTTCCAAGAAATCAGGAACAATTTGTCGTGTTTCGAGAAGCGTCTTCACAAGTACTTCTGCAATATCCGCGTCTCGCTCGTTGTAGAAAGATGTCGCCATACCAGGGTTGCCAATACGACCAGTACGACCTATACCGGACTTTAGTAATTGCTCGATACGACGAATCAACCCACTTTCCATAGCAAGGTTCGATTACCCCGCAGAAGCTAAATAATGAGGGCAAAGTAGAGAGGGTGCACTAACCAATTCGATGTGTGTATTCCTCAATACCTCCGAACTGCATCGATGGCATATCCAAGTTGATGACATGGGAGACGAGAGGGATATCCAAGCCTCGGGCCGAGACACCTGTGGCGACCAAAATAGGACACTTTCCTGTACGGAAAGCACGAATACTGTCCTCACGCTCACGTTGAGTGCGATCTGAATGCATGCTGGTAGCTGGTAGACCTCGGTTGAAGAGGAAGTCACTATATCATATTAGTACTGCACCTACATCAACGACTGGTGGCTTACTCGATCTCCTCGCAAGTACGCTTGCTGTTGACGAAGATGATAGTTCTGCATGGTGGGATAGACATCAAGAGGTCAAACAATGCCTGCTTCTTTTTAGGCGCATCAACCCAAACGACATTCTGTTCAATGTTCACCAGAGTACTGCCAGCACGGCCGACACGAATGATACAGTGATCTGTTGAGAGATGCTCTTCAGCCAGCTTCAACACCTGCTTTGGGAAAGTGGCAGAAAACAAGAGGTACTTGATATTGCCAGTCTCCTGATCTGTATGCATGTCAGCGTTGGTTCCAGCGTCGTTGTATTGATGAGTGAAACAAGGATTTCAGCTGATCTGAAGGTGAGTGGAAAAGGGATGCTACTTACTACCGCCAGTCATGATCTTTTGCATTTCTGTCTCCCAGTCATTGTGCAACATCTCATCAGCCTCATCAATGACCATGTATCGCAAACGATGCAGGGTCAGAATGTGCGGACGATCGATAAAGTCGCAAAGTCGACCAGGGGTAGCAATAAGAACATCACAGCCCTTGGATAATTGATTCACTTGCTCGGCAATCGGTCCACCTCCGTAAATGACACATGGGCGAAGCATGGTACGATAACAGAAGCGACGAGCTTCATCAAAGATTTGGGTCGCCAATTCACGGCTTGGAGCAACGATGAGAACCAGAGGCTCAGCTCTAACAGGGTTGGAAACACCAGCCACAAGCGTCGTCGGGTTTGGTCGAGGAGCTGCTAACTTCTTGGCCTTACCCATCAATTTGGACAAGATGGGGACCAGGAAAGCAGCAGTCTTGCCAGAACCTTAAAGAAGTAGACGTTAATTAAACAACCATCGAGGTATAATGAAGTAGAGAACATACCAGTTTGAGCACATGCGACAAGGTCATATCCCTTGAAGACAGCTGGGAAGGTGTATGCTTGGACGGGGGTTGGAACCACATATCCAGCCAACTTGACGTTTTCGACCATAACAGGATGCAAGCCGGCATCCTCAAAAGAACGGATTGGTTCAATGTGAATGACGGATTCTTGAACAACATTGATCTCAGTGATCCTATGAAGTCATCAGCCAACGAAGAAGACGTGCTGCGAAAATAAACTTACTTCTGGAATTCGATGCCGGATCTAACGTGATGCTCAGAACCAAACAACATACGCTCAAGCTCTTCATATCGAGGGCCAACATCTCCGTACTCCTCGGGATTCCACTCGTAAACGGCAGCATTTCCAGCCCAGTCTGGACGGCCACCGTCTTCATCATAGCCTTGTTCAGGAGTAGTTTCTTCGCCGTTTTCAGCCTCTGCCTTGCCTTCGGCAATCTGTTTGTTAGTCATAGTGTACCGGGCATAGTCATAGGCTTGTTTCTTAACCCAACCGTGCTCCTGGGGAGTCTTGGTTGGTTGGGCAGACTCGTCATGTTGAGAGCCTGTCTCAGTGGCGTCGGGGAGGGCTTGAGCCAGGTCTCCGGTCTCCCAGGCAGCTGACATGATGATATTGGTATGGGAATGAAAGCTGATTGAAGATGATAGTTAGTAAAACTTTGCCAGATTGAAGGCGATGATTGGGAGTGAAGACTTATTGCCAAGGTTGAAAGTGAAGATAGAGCAGGCATAGATTGGTTGAGTCGAGATCGAAGGTGACAGAGGGAGTAGGCCGTGGAAGGTCCTCGATGATAGGAAGATATAGGATCGGGATGGGTGGACGGAGAATTTACTTTCAAAGAATTGGTGTTGCTGAAGACTGAGGTCAACGCCGCGAAGGTGATATCGCACGATGGGGCCAGGAAGGACTCGATGGCGAGCTAAGAAGACGCGCATTAGCAGATGACACCGATGAACTAAATGGGGACCATGAATTGAGGATGGGATGATGGTGGATGAAGTCTTGTGGATGGATTCGTGAAGCCTCGCGCGAGTTCGCGAGGCCTTCAAGCAACCGTGGCGATGTGGGTGACGCGAGCGACAACGAGGCGTCGAGCAGGAGGGAAGACTTACATCAAGAAGATACCTGATGATATCCTAAGGGTATGGAGAGGTCGGATGAGGAGTTGTACCTAAGCCTGAGGGTGCCTAAGCATAGAAGGGAGGAATTGGGTTGATCAGGGTTGATCTTGAAGAGGTTGTGTTGTGGAAGAAAATTCAAAGGAGTGCCAGAGCCCTCGACTGCTTCTGGTGGTGGCCAGGCAACAAGGCACCTGAACCTCGCCAACGGTCGCTCCTGCCGAATCGCGTTCAAGCCAGGAGGTAGACAAGAAAAGGCGTTCAAGCGGCAAGCCTTCAGAAAAAGGCAACCTGCTGCGAAATGTGCTTTCCCAACCTGATCGTGCCGCTTTTGAGGCCAAATTGCTCCTGAAGTTGAGTTCCACAACACCATATAGAGAGAGGTCATGGGCAGTGTTTAACCTAGCCTTTTCCAGAGCCGGGACTTCACTTTCAACGTGATAGACTGGCTTGAAGCATGGCTTCCAAGTTGGATCACGAAGCTGAAGCGAGAATCAAGAAAGTTGGTAGGCATTGCGATTCTGCCTCCTTGGGTCTGAGAGCAAACACTGATAAGTCATTGAGATCAGATTGAATTACCAGAGCTACCTCTCCAACACCAGGTGGCCTCGTTCTGTCGGTAGTTCTTGGACGTGCTATGCTCATGCCACTCTTGTACCAAGAAGCTGGCACACGCCTCTGTACGCAGGCTTCCTATAAATTCTAATTGGCAATAGGACTTTTGATAAGCGCATGCAAAGAACTTCTCAGAAGATAAACCTTCAGACAGCCATTGGCTCTGCAAATCCAGACGTGCCTTTAGGTGCGGCCGGCCGAAAACACGACCCATAAGCCCCCGTTCGTGGACCCGTCCTTGGATGGATAACAGTTTTAGCAAAAAGGAAAATTTGGGATGCAAAACTTTCCCAAGAAGGAGCATCCAGTTGAAGGCTCGAAGAAAATTTGGCTACAGATCAAGAAACAAGGAGAGAAGTAAGGTCTTCTGTCAAGACATGATTATTGGGTGTAGCTGATAGGCATATCTAGGTCAGCAACTACCGTTCAAATCTCCAAGGAAAAGAAGCACGATTGTTCTACCTCGTCATGCGAGACAACAAGACAGAACACAAGGCTACAGATGCCTTCGCCTACACAAGCTTGAAAGCAGAGAACTTCATAATCCTGCGACGAAAACCTTAAAAACATATGGAGCGATCGAATCAACAACTCAATGTGGTCCCCTATTTGACACCCGGTACATTTACTTCTTGCTAGGCCCTGTTGCTAGGTGGTTTGGTCTAGAAGGATTCAGAGACTATATGCGACAGAAATTTGCCTATAGCACAAATTGTACCTCGTGGAACCGAGTATTGCGGATATCCCTGGGTAGCATCAGCACCCCATCAAACAGCAGCAATGGTAGGCCCAACGGAAAAGCTCGTACTTGGTACCAAATGTGAATACTGTTCACATTTGGAAGGAAATACAAGGCTATCAGTCATACCGGACAAGCATATACCTTTGCTTCTCTGTTCAGGATAAGATATGGGGTACGGTTGTCCCCAGATCATATCAAAAACTAAGGATGTAGAGGTAAACGGTTTGGCAATCTCCCCCGACTTATTCTTCTCCTCGCCAACATATCGGACTCTAAAATCGCAGTGAGAGCTTCATGATTTACACAAAGTGTAAACAGAAGAGAAAAGATTTCGCTCTTGCTCCCTTCTCCAACAACTTCCACGATCTCGCACGCATGCCTACCGCGACGGGGATGATACGGGCTCGATGCTCGACTCACATCTCTCCTTCGAAGTTGGAGCAAGAAAAGTGGGAATCGTAGGATACTTCCATTGTCTCTGCAGTTCTGAGATACTTGGGGGATTAAGGTTGCTTGTTGAAGTCCTTGTTTCTGTATTAGGAGAGGATGAAGTGTCGTTGAGTTCTATGTACGTTCCCCGCACGGAGGTGTTTTGAGTTTATCCGATTGGGTTAGTTAACGCCGATTACATCCGAAAGTACCCTACGCAAGCACATCAATGTTAATAGAATTTCTTTATAACTAAATAAATCTATATGTAGAGCTTATGTCTACCTAGGTACTATCTATATATTAAGCTCACTAGTTCATTATAACTCTTACTTAATAAAAGACCAAAGTATAAAAACTATCCTATTAAGTATTATATATTATATCTATATAAACTAATATAAACCCTCTTAGTGTCTCATTTGTATATACTACTACGTTATTTCAAAACAGCGAATTTAAAATCCTCGTAAACATCTACATATAAAAATGACGAGTTTAAATCAGGGGCTTACTAAACACGAAAATACATCTTAGCGGGATGAGGACTACGGGGAGATAGTTCTTTCGCGTATACTTAAGGAATAGATTATATTAATCTAGAGAATCGATATAGATGGTTTGATGGGGTTTCTATTACTAGAAAATCGCTGAGATTCTTCTCAGAAGTAGAATACCCAGGTGATCGATACCAAAAACGACAGCGACTATATTACCAACCTTTTAGAGTATACCAACAACTCCCTACCCTTAGAACACAAATCATAACTAGTCAAAAAACATCCAGTCAATCAGCCGTTCTCTATAATTCACAGAATTCAAAATATCAGATCTTGGTATCGGTAGTGATACCTCCCGCATCAAGAAAGCAATCCAAACAAAGAAACCTACAACACCATATCCTACCCATCCAAAACCCTTACACCCCCCAAAAGCAAAGCCAAAGATAAACCCGACGGCATCTATACCCATCAAACCCCTATGTCCAAAACAGCCTACTCAACCCGGCACACCTGCGGCCACTACGGAGTCGCCTACCTCTCCCCAACATCTCCAACCCCAACCCCAAATCCAACCACAAACCCTCAGCTCCTGATCCAAAATCTCAAAGACCCCTCTCCATCCTCAAATCCTAATACCGAAATCCAATGGCGGGAACGCGTCAGCGAAGAGCCTTGTACGAAGTGTAAAATAGTGTTGAGTGCGGATAGGAGAGTGCCTAGTGTGTGGGAGGTGGTTTGGACTTGGATTGGGGAGACGTGGGGGAATGTGGTGGTTGTGGGGTTTGTTTGGTGGGTGTTGAGGAGGTGGGTTGGGAGTGATTGGGGGGATTGGGAGGATGGGTTGGAGGTTGTTGGGGAGTAGTTGTGGGAGGGGAGGATGGTTGTGTGTTTTGGTGTGGAGGGGCTGTGGAGAGAGTAGTTATTGTGTGTGAGGAATGAGCAGGAGAGTTTTGTTGGATTGTATCGGCGGTTTATATCTAAGGATTATGGTCTTTGCTATGTGTATTGCAAACAAATCATATTTCGAGGTATGGCATTGCTCAGATAAGATTATTCGAGAATCTAGAACTACTGTGTAAGAATCAAAATTTACATGCGTCATCACTACAAGCAACTATGCTTGATACCAACGACTGATTACGATCACGAAATGTATTATTTCCTTAACATTTATCCTAGAAGTATTACAGTAAGAACGATTGAGGTCCTCATACAAAACCCCACAAGACCGATATGCTAATATAATAAGACTGATACGACCCTTGAGAAGTATACACGAACTCGTAGTGACAAGGAAAGCAGCAAAACACAACTATATATCAGCATCACTCAACCTCAAGCATCTTCCGGCAGTCTGATCTTCTGGAATAGCATATTTATTGGTTTACAAGATAACATATTACATATAAAAAGTCTGTCCAGGGACCAATATGAACCTTATACGGTTAAAAAAGTAATATCTTAATTATTAATTTTGCTCCATCTTTTTAGGGTTTATATTTCCCGCCACTCCCAGCCTTTATGTTTTACCTCCAACCTTATCTAATCTTCTAATTATTTAAGCCGATTCTATATTTATAATTTAGGTATATTCTTATAAGAAGAATAAGACAAGGAATAGGTCCTAAAATCGGTCTAAGAAGTAGCTATAGGGGGTTAGTTATAGATTAATTAAGCGAGTAATAGGAGGGTAAATAGGAATAGTTTTAGAAGTATATCCTACTTTTTTATATACCGATTATTAAATATACTTTTACGAGTTTAGCTCTAAAATCCCTAGTCTTTTAGAGTATGTGGTAGTGCTAAAGTAAGCGTAGAAAGATTAATATAAAAGTGTCGATTTTAGATTCTAGCCCTCTAATTAGTTAGAATTATAAGATACTAATCCTACGAACTTTTAGAACCATATACAATATACGCATGTTATCTTAAGAAGGAATGTTATTTTGTAATCCAATTAATACGTTAGTGAAATTAACAAGCCAAAGTTATTAAAAGATTTGAAGCAATTTGATATCTTGGCTAATCACTTCCAATTAATTAAGGAAAGAGGAGCAACAAGATAATGGGTTGTCGATTGTGACAGATTAGAGCCAAAGTTCCCATACAGTAACAACCTAGAAAATCATCAACTTCACATACCGGGATCTGAGAGTTATGAATCTTTTGATTCTGAGCTAGTCACAAAGTGGCTCGCCTCGCCAAACAAAGAAAACGAATTTCAATCTTTTAAATGTATCGTAGCTCAAAATCCCCGAAAGAATGGATGAGAGCGGTAATATTCCAAAAAAGACATTCAAGCTGCCACGTTCGAACTTTCGAATTCCCAACAGCTTCTCGACGTTAACGCCTCGAGTAGTTTCACTCTACCCCACCATATTAAACACCTCAAGGTAAAACCACACGAGGAGTGTGACAATCTCCTCCGGTATGCAAACCACCACCATCCACCTCTCCATAACAACAAGCACCGGCACCCCCCTCCCCGCCGTACCAATGCCCCCTCAACACACCTCAAAACCCTCACCAACATCCCCAAAATCCCTCAAACCCCCATCAAAAAGACCCCTCACAACCTCCTCCCCAAAAGGCCAACACACACCACATCCCTCCCTCTCCTCCCCTCTAACCCCCTCTCACCAACCACACAATGGGAACTCCACAACGCACGGCGCCGCCGCTTCTCCCAACTCCCCGGAATCGAAGAGTATACCTCAGACCTATACACACGATCCGACACCATCAACAGGATCAAAGTGTACAAGAATCCGCAGCATAAACAGAAGGTGTACGAGCGGTTGCAAGCGTGGAAAGTGGCCGAGATCCGCCGACGGGAGTTTCCTTGGGTGAAGTGGGTGTGTTTTGCGATCGGAGTGTATGTGTTGTCTTTTGGGAGCTTGGATTGTTATTATAGGGATATTGGGGAGAGCTTTGACCTTTTTGGGGATTGGGGATGGGGATGGGGGGGTTCGGGGGGGAGTAGGTTTTGAGGGTGATGAGTGGAAGTCTGGAAGAGGATTGGGATGTTTTTGTAAGAAAGGAATGAAGTGGATTGTGATTCTTCGGTAATACCACCTGCGCCTATCTATCTAGATGCTGCCATCTGCCCAACCACCTGTACAACTCTAAGTCATATTAAAAGTACACTGTAATCATCCCATCTCATGATATCATCTAACCCTCAAAGACACTGTGCTGTAGCTCTACCCCAAACTGGTCCTTGGCAATAAACCTCATCTGCCTCTCCAAATCATCTTCCATCCCATGTCCAAGACCAAGTAACTGCCTAATCTTGCTCGTATAAAAAACGATATCACTCGTCAACAACACGATTCGGAAGATTAAATGCTTGAACCTATTGACGAACCGTTCGCTAAAGGAAAGATCCTTGCTTTCAACCAGACTCTTACTCGCCCAGTAACCAGTCATCTTGATTCGATTCACAGGCGAGCCCAGAAATTGATTGTTGCCTTGTACAATCCTCATATTCCGTCCGATGAACAATAACTCCCTGGGGAATTTCTCTTCTTCCGAAAGAACTTCTCGGATGCCCTGCCTCATGCGTTCTTGGACCTCAAAATGGCGTTCTGCGGCTGTTTTCCCTTTGAGCTCTCCCGTGATTCGGTTTTTAGTGCTACCATCACCTCCCTCGTAAGGACGCATCAGGGTAGCACTGGCGAAGAGATCTGGTGCTTTGATGCCCCAGGAGTTTGTTATTTCGGCCACAGTCTTATTGTCAAATGTCAAAAGAGATTTCCAAAGCAAAGAGTATTGATGCCGAAAGGAGGGCTGTAGTTCCACATATAAGCCGTGGTCAATTAATACCAGCTCCGGCTGTCCATTTGGCTTTCTTCGGATAAAGATATTCCCTGGATGTGGATCGCAATGAACGGTTCCCCAAAGGAACATTTGAGCTGAAAATAGATCCACCATGGTTTCCATGACCCTTTTGAGAGACAGTCCAAGACCTCCATTATCGTTACGTCCCTTCCACTCATTGCGCTCTGGTTTGAGTCCGGTGTTACTATTGTGTGGGGCTTTCGGAGGGTGAAATGGAGTATCGGTTCCAGGAGAACCCTTTCCGTAGCCTCCTCTCCATGGGCGTGTAATACCTTCTTTATCCCACAGACGAACTCCTTCAATCCATTCTGCTGTCATAATTCTTTTGGAGCTGAGCTCACGATAGACTTTTGGTATATACACTCTTCCACGTAATCGAGGTTCCTGTTCCACAAGTGCCCGCATTCTCTCAGAATTATTGGCTTCATTTACCTGTTTCTTGGGATTAGTTGCCGTTTTATTTTTGTTGACTGGAGATAGGATGTTTTGCTTACAAAATCTGTTTCCAACATCAACCTTTCACTTATATATGGGACGAGGTTATAAAGAGGAAGGTCAAACCAGTAAGTATATACTTTCATCACGACGCTAGGTGTGTCGTTAGCAGTACTCCTTTTTCATAAGATATCTTTTTACTTGCCGGAACGCCCACAGGTCCCAACCCACTTGTTGCTCAATTTCTCTCTTCTGGACTTTTATGGCAACTTCTCTACCATCCGCTAAACGGGCCCAATGTACTTGAGCAACAGACGCTGAAGCTCTCGCCTTTTTCTCCATTACCCCGTAACCGGGCACATTTGCAAAAGAAACTCCAAACACTTCCTCTGGACTCCTTCCAAATTCTTCCCTAATCACTTTCTCTACGTCTTTCCAGTCATTCTGTGGTGCATCATCGAACATTCTGGCGAACATCTTGGCGAATTCTTCGGGCAGGATGGCACTTTGCATTGCTTTAACAGAAGGTTAGTATGAGCTTTTGCAAATCGACAGAGAGTAAAACCAACCAATAGCTTGGCCGATTTTCAGATAGAGTCCGCCATTGGCATGCAATAAGTCGAACATTCGCTCGGCACTAACTTCAATCAGATTCAATAGTTATAAAATCTACAACACTTCTCAAGTAAGTACCTGCGGCGATGGAGATCTCCAATTGTGCCAATCCACGGATTGGGTCTGAAGTTCATCTTGTAATCCAAGGCAACCACAATACCTAGCCCAAATGTTCGCAGACTTCTACTGATTGAAGAGGCGTAGAATTGCCTATCGACTAGATACGAACCTCCCAATACACCCACTATCCATAGCAACCGACGTCCCCATTTTATTGACCGACGGTATTGCTTTGGTGGAGCTGCTCTACCCAAAGATTCAGGGGAAGGAGGGGCGAAAGGGGAGAATTGTTGCGTCTGTATTGAACGGGCTGAAGGCGGTAGACGGATTGAGCTGGGATGGAAGCGATGGAGGGGTTGGGCATAGGATCTATGGACGAGGGTGAGAATGCTTCGAGATTTACTGAAGCATTGTCCTGCTACACGCAGTGACATGACTTCGTGGGACCTCAACTACCTACTCGTAGGCGCAAAGCAATTGTTGTCGAGTGTCGTGGAGTATTGGTAAGACATTGATTGAAAGGACGTGAAAAGTTCCTAGTCAGCGATGACGATAACGATTGTGAAAGCCGTTCCTCGGCTGGGGCCTTATCTCCGTAGCTAACAGCAAAGAACCAGGGGACTACAGCTTATACAACTAAACGTCTATATTAAGAATCGTAAGTGCGCTATTAATTTGGCACATGTTGTATGTCACCGTTATGGAAGATTCAATAATACTAGGTGGACTCTAGATCTGTTTCTCGGAAAGCTCCATCATGGTGGTTACGTCATCGCTACCGTGCACTATCACAGGTACAGGTTTGTTAATTGTTCAAGGGTTATTTAAAAAAGATAACCTTGAAACGACATAAGCGGTTCAATTTAATATATTAACACTCTGAAGATGCTTTCGTGGTATCTTGATCAAAATACCTGGCCCTTAGAATATCCTCAAGAAGCAGACCACAAATAGCTTTCTTGGTACAGTATCAAATGTTCCCACTTTCTTAGTGTTGAGTTAAGAAAAGACTTTTGGAATTTCAGCCAACTTTTCTGAATTTTCTTGAGCAACATACGAAGAGGCAGGTAGAAGAGAACTTGATGAACGCTTCTCACTATTAACCAGAGCCCTTGTTTTTAAGTATTGGGATTTTACTTTCAGTTACCCCAATGTGACAAGGGGTTTGGAGTGGATAGCACTAACTGTGGCTGAAGTTGGCAGAACCGCTTTTTGGGCCACTTGGTACAACTTTCTACGGGTCCCTGAACAGAAAAGTCCGACCAGAGAAACTACCGCTCCGCTCATCGCATATCATCTATGCATAAGAGGCATGAGTTCTGACGAGTAGGAGCCTCCAGTTCACAGTTACAAACTGTCCCGCGCTCCACCCAGAAACCCATGTCTCCTCCTAAGAATCGATTTACCACGATAGTGGATACGAGTCAATCGAGAGCCTTGTCGTATGTTTGGTGCAACTTCAAACTGGAAAGGCACTTGGCGATGGGCGTGTGGGAATTGGTGAGACATCACAGCAGGAACAGAAGTTTGCTGATATCTGGTACAGTACCGGCCTTGTGAAACGTCGCCAAAAATAGACAACACTAGGAAAACTGGGAATTTTTCAAAGGGAACGACAGCAATTAATCTCCAAAATCCCCGATTGGGAGTTTGTTAGTCAACAGTGTACTCGGTAGTCGTTTGCCAAAGCATTTGAAGAATTGTTTGTCAATAAATGCACGAGTTCCCAAACGAGATATCAGACACGATTCGTCAAGTCAAGGCTGCACATGCAAGGAAGCGATCGTGGGCGATGCCTATGATTGGACTTGTGTCAGCATATCCCTGATACCCTTATGTACTTCTACCTTTACCTGTGGGGTCCACAATTGCTTGCAGTGCTGCTACTATTTCGTACATAGATACTCTATGCTATGCGTTCCAAAGCGAGAGTAAGCTTCTGTCCAAGGATTCTTGGACACAGCAATAACAGATAATCTCAGAAGTCTCTTTGGTCCTAATGTAGAAGTACAGAGTAAGGACCCAGAACTCACCCGTCTTTTGCCAAGAAGGTCTTGTGGTGGTGATGGAACACATGGTAGAGTAAGTCGGTGCTCAACAAGTAGGAATAGGCCCGTAGAGGCCAGGCCTAGCCCTGTGAATTACAATACTCCGTAGGCAAGGGATACAATGTACTTGTCCGATCACACCCTTATTCACTGTCTCTACCACTGAAAACCCAATACTCTATTTCATCTCTTCTTGTTTGCTTATTGGTGTCTCTTCTTGGAAGGGGAGAGCTTCGCTTGTTGCATCGCATCGCATCGCCTCGCCTCGCTTCGCATAATTTAGAGTGCAGCCCTGGAGATTACCTGGCCATACTAGCCCACCAAGCCTGCTGCCCGTGAGCCCCAATCTCGCCCAGCCGACTTGGGATTCACCTTTGCCTCAACAACACCAACAACACTGACTTCACGACTTCAAATCCAATCCTTCAATTCAACACCAATGCCACCAACGATATAGGATTCCAATGCCTCAAAGGAATTTGGCGCTGTGATTTCTTCCCCCCTTTGACGACTTCAATCTCTCCAGGTCCTGTCGACGAGACAGAGACAAACTTCAAGATGCTTCGTCCAGCCACTCCTTTGACCATTCTTCTGCTCATCAGCTTCCTACTACTGCTGGTATCAGTTCTGTCCACGCCAATCATCAAACAAATACCGCTCGCATCATTTGAGGGTGTGGATTTTGGGGTCTTTGGTCTATGCAAGGGAACCGATTGTAGTCACATTGAGATCGGATACAGCACGGGTATGGAAAGAGGATGCCATCGCAACCGCGACCAGAACCTGGAAATCATGCTGACAATTCTGCGATAGATGGATTATTTACCGACTCCCAGACGGCGACCTTCGATCTACCAAGTAGCACGAGAACGACGTTATCGGCCATTCTAATTGTCCATCCCATTGCCGCTCTCTTTACCCTGGTGATGCTTGTTCTCGCCGGCTCCGCGCACTTCCACGCCCCGTCGCACTCCCCTCGTTACCTTCTCGGTATTTTCATACTGAGCATTCTCACTTTGATTCTCGCCCTCCTCTCCTTCTTAATCGATGTACTACTCTTCGTGCCACATATGGCCTGGGGCTCGTATATCGTGCTGGCAGCAACGGTCCTCATTGCATGCAGTGGAATTGTCTCATGCGCAATGCGACGGACCTTGGTTAGTCGCAAAGCTCGAAAGCGTCGTATTGCGGAGAATGCAGAGATGAATGGTGCCAACTTTTACAATCGCGAAGGACGACCGAATCCAGCATTCCCAGCGGCAACAGATGCATCCAAGGTGAACGGAGCACCCGGAACCGATAAGCTTCCAGAATTTGCGACATTTGAAATGTCAAAACAGGATACCAATCGAACAAGTGACGAGCGAATACCACTAACCACAAAATCTCCAACCACCGGAACTTCGCCATCAAACTTACCGGGTACTGCATACGGAGGACCCCCCTCGCGAGGCAATGGAAGCCCCCCTAGGCCACCAAGAGAGCTAGATCAATATGGAAATCCCCTGCCACTTATGCAACCGGGTGCCTTTGGAGCTTTTGGAGCGTCACCTAATCCTCCTCTTCAACATCAAGCCTCAGATCCATCTATGCGAGGAAGAGGGATGCCTCCAGGAGGGTTCAGAGGCCGAGGGGGATATCCACCAGGGAGAGGGGGTTATGGTCCTCCAAGAGGGGGTTATGGTGGTCCTCCAAGGGGAGGCTATATGGGCAACCAAGGATATGGGCAACCAAGGGGAGGAGGGTTTTCAGGCCCACCTAGAGGAAGAGGAGGCGGGCCTCCACCTGGTTATGGAGTTCCGCAGAATCGAGGCTATGATAACAGAGGACAATCTCCAGGAGGTTATCGAGGTCCATCTCCTGCTCGAACGCCTGGGTACAATCAAAACGCATACGCGGTACCACCGCTACCTTCAACTGGTACGTATGCAGCTTACAATCCAGACACAGACGACAGCCGATCTAGTCTTCCGCGTGCAGAATCACCCCCACCATTGCCAGGCTCCAGTGAAGGGCCAGTGGGACAAGCCATAGAAATGGATGCTACAACAGGCAGTCCTTCTCACCCCCCCAAAGGGCATGGCCAATTTCCGTTGAAGGATGATGATGGTGATGTTGCGGGCATGGTAGGACTTCAGCAACAGAAAATGCAGAGGGAGACGCTGCAAAGTGAGCCGAGTAGATACAGCACAGAAGAGTAAGTCACTAACAGAAATGACCTGTATGTACATGAGCTAACGTTCTTAGCTATGTTCCACCACGATCAGCATGGGGAGCAGGGCAAGGTGACGCTGGTAGATCGTCCCCAGCTTCGAGACCCGTTGAGCCAGCACGCCAAAATACACCACCTAGAAGACGAGAAAGTTCTGATAACTATTATGAAGATGTAGCCCCTCAGTTTGCGGAGCCACCAGTGCCATCTGGTCCAGGCATAGCACAAGGTCATCCAAACAACAATCCAAGCGGTAACTTACGAGTGCAGCCTCCAGGGCTCGGTATGGATGGCAGTTATTCATATGAAGATGTAGCATCTGGTGCTCGAAGTCCAGCAGAGTCTGAACACTCAACATTCACCTCAATCTCCCAAAGAGGCATAAATCCCAGATGGAATCCTGGCCCCAGCTATGGTGGTCCAATGCCAAACAGAGGTCCACCGCCCCAGCAGCAAAGAGAGGATCTGCTCTTAAACTCAAACCCAGACTTCATGCTACCTGGCTCAAGAGGAGGGGGTGCGAGAGGTCGCGGTAGAGGTGGTAGGGGAGGGCAAGGGCGACCTCCTGGTCAAATCCCAGGAATGGTCCCCAAATCTGCCTATCCCGGCAATTAACATACCCTAGCTATACTGGAGAATTTCTCAACATTCAATCAGCAACTCCTTTCATGACACATACGCGATTTGGAAAAGTATCCGATTGTACATATGGAAGGAATCCGAACTTATTTTTCGCGGTGTCCATTTTTTTCCCTTTCTGTTGTCGATATAGACTTGCGGTGAATGGCAAGCTTTTCGCCAGGCGTTCTGCGGTTTACCTTCGACCGAATCCAGTGTTGGTCTTGACAGCCTCTGTATGATACATGCTTCAAATGTGGAAGCATGTTTGCGTTGTTTGACATGGCCATGATTTGTACATATTGTGGGGTGCCATGAACATATTCACCGGCGAGGTACAACTTTTTTCTTTTGCAGTCATGTTTTTTAAGTTTGCGCAGCGGGTCTTGCTTACTTTCCCAACGATTGGGAACCACCTTACAAAATATTAGGATGGAAGGGGAGGGAAAACTTGCTTTGAAATATGGGGGGAGAAATCAAATGGGATGGATGGGTGGTTTGTGGCGCGATGACGATCTGAAAGGGTGGGAGGGATCTATCCGGGATTGAGTCCTATGTTCTTTTCCATGGAAGGACATTTGTGACTGACTATGTTAGGGTGCTAACTCTACTAAGCAATGAAAGTCGTATGCTGCACAAAATCTCTCGTAGCTAATTTAATTGGTTGATCTCTACTTCTTCTGACTAGATTTTCTCCCTTCTATCTTTGTTGGTAGGTAGGTTGATCGTTCACTTTTTTTGAATCCGTGAAGGGAGCGAGAGAAATGTATGCTGTCTTGTACCTCTGATGGATGCGTGGCCTTGGTTACATATATACGAATCCCTCGTTCTCGCAGGGTTGGTGCGAGAGCGGCTCATCATCTACCTGAGTAAGTATTAATTTGTCTGCCTGAGATGGGAACGAGATTCGCGTTGAGGATCTGAAGGATGGGTTGGAGGATTTCCTAGAGGATGGTCAGGAAGTGGGATTTTGTACCAAGGAAGTAGAATTTTTTTTAGTAGTCTAATAGTTGTGGTATGGTGAGATTTGTGGGGTTGTATGGGGTATGGAGTATGTAATAGTGTGATTTATTCTGTTGAATTTGGGAGGTACGTAAATTACTTCTATCTTATTCTGAGCCTCTGAGGTTGTTTGTTGGGTTTGGGTTTGGATTAGGTTTAGTGGATAGTTTGTTTGTTTTGAGCTTTGGGACTGATGTGAGTGGTAGGTGGTAGGTAGTTGGTAGGATGTAAGAGATAGGCACTGAAGGCTTTGGGTTCTATTGGTGGATTTGATTGTAGCGGTACTATAATCACCAATTAACTTTTGGAGTTTGAGTTGGTGATGATTTTTTTTGCTGGATTATGGTAAGATGGTTTCCTGGGATTCGGGAAATGGGAAATGGGGGTTTGTTTAAGGTTATTATATTATTTCTATGGTTGCTCGATTGAGTATCTGAGTAAGATTACGGAGAGTGCTCATGATTAGGTTGAAACTTGTTTGTTTTCTTTTCAGATAGCCATGCCATGCTATGTAGGGTTACATTAGATGAACCACCAGATGTTCTTTTCTTTTCCTTTCTGGTTGATTGGTTCGTTAGTTGGTTAGTGGCTTCGAGTACGCTTCTAGAAGCAATATCCAACCCAACCGTTCGTTGAGGTGTGGTTGCACCAGTCACTTGATGAGCATTTCAACAACCCACAACCAGACAAAAAACAAGCAAAAACACCCGCTGCACCGCACACACATTGCAAACTCTCGCAACTGGAGTCTAGAAATACCGACTCGGCACGGCGCGCATGCACGCTGCTGGCTGGTCGGCCGTTTGATTTCCACCTCCTGCTTGCAGATCATGTCTTTGCGTCAGACCACCACAAAACCTTACTTTGTACAAGTAGATGCTTCTTGGGTCTGAAACTTCTCATTGCAGGAACTCCTGCTGTTGTACAGTAGGGCTTGACAGCTTTGGAGTGATAAGAGGCCGGTATATAGGCTTCTTGCTGCCCTAAAGTACCGTTGTGGGATCATTGTAAGGGAACAGTATGGATCTTTGTATTGGTTGCCCTAATTGTTTTGTATGGTGCGGTAGAACTTTTCTGAATTACTTCAAACCATTTGAACAAGCACTTGCCCTTCTCCTTGGATCCTCTTGAGGCTACGGAATACGAACATGGCGCTTTTCTCTTCTCTTTTACCGTACTGCCACCAGATAGAGTAACACAACGAGGATTCCTCTAAGCGAATTATCGTGGTGCAGCCAAAATCCTGCACGTGGAACATACCAATTCCTTCATACTTTCAAATTTTGTGTGGCTGGACGTTGAGAAAGAAGTGGAGCATCGGTTTTTCTTTTTTCAGCGTCTTCCGCGTGCCTTGCGAGCCTTGTTGATGGCAATCTTTAACCCCGCAGAGCTGGTGGACCAGCTGCACCCCTGTGGGTGCAATGTGCCCAAGTGGAGAGGGCAATTTCGATTGGCACTTTCGGATATTGAAGTCAGGTACGCACGGAATTGATAGCCGAGTTTGGTTGTTGGAGTAGATAAGTGGTGGTGAGTAAGTTGCTGTAGGGACATGCTGTAGGGAATCATGATGCTGTAGGAAATGCTGTATCATACTTACGAATACTGATGGAAGAACTGGTTTGATGCGATATGTTTCAACGATCTGAAGGACAACGGTTTGAATCATGCTGGAAAGTTAGAATTGGCTACCGGATCGGTTGTGGCGTATGAGGTTGATCAACCGGGAAAGGGGAATGATGACAGGTTATACGAACGAAGGAGCGGCGAATAATGTACTATGAGTTGTTAGAACACCAATCCACGCACAAATTTATCACCACCACGATTGAGGCTGCTGCTCATGCCACTTGTTTGGTATCTGCATAACTGGCTCGAGATCTAGACCCCAAACTTGGGGTTTTCGAGTCAAGTTTCTGTGGATGCTGGAGGGAAGCATCTGAAACACCGAAGTCCAGTCTGATAGTCCCCATCTCGAGTAAGCATCCATGCCTGCAGCAGAGCACCATGCCACCAGCTGCTGCAGTAGCAGGCAGCGCTAAGAAACAATCCTTGGGGTCAACTTAATATTACCGCCCCTGAGCAGCAGTGCAGTGCGATCGACTGACTTGGTATCCGGATTCTGTCAAACTTTCCACCTCTGGCCCTCTGGGACACCTCCACCACATACCTTCATGAACTTCTTTCCAACCACTTGACGACCAGTTTTTTTCTGCTGGCAGAGCCATAACCTACCTACATTCATTCACCCCTCACCTCCCCTCACTCACCCATTCACTACACGGTACTACGCCACGACCTCACCTCACTTCTATCACATTACTGTACGGGAATCCGACGCGGGTTCCTCATCCAGCGATTTTGTCTAATCAAGCACCGTGCCTAAAATTGTCACCTGTCAAAGAATCAACGTCGGCCAAAGCCAATTCCTCCATTGACGTTGCCAGTCATTCCTCATCCTCCGTCGGAATAGCTTCACTCTTGGGTCTGGCGCGTCGATCAATTTCCCAACTTGAATACAAACCAGAGCACAGCCTTGTTTGCGATAGCTGCAGGTGAAAGCCTTTGTTTGCCCACCATGGTGTCCTCTTCGCGAACCAGTACAGAACAAAAAGCAGACAGACGCTCCAGTCTTGGGACGCTCTTGCGCCGAAAGGGAAGCAGAAAGAACCTCGCTAGAGATCATGAGATCCCACGATCCGTAGAGACAGCTGTCCCGCGCCTGCCTGACATTTACAACGGAGCTCCCCCGAACGTCATCGAGACCTTTGGAGGCGAATCTCCTGCCAGACCTGACTCTGTCGCCATCATCTCCAACCGCGCAATGGATCCCAAACGCGCGCCACCACCTACGGTCCCCGTCCCTCCAATTCCAGTTGATCCCTACGCTAGAACGGAGAGTATGACCCACAGAGGACGATACAGCTATGCTAGCAGTGCTGTCAGCTCAATCAACAGTCCACGTCGTGTTAGGAGACGGAAGGATCCAACGCCATTCAAGTAAGCGCTAATCAGCTTCCAACCCTTCAAAGCCAACCAGACAACTAACTGTATTCAGTATCTTGATTATTGGAGCTCGCTCGGCTGGCAAAACTTCCTTCCTCAATTTCCTCAAGACCTCGCTCGCCCTCCCACCCAGGAAGAGACCCGGTCGGGCGACGACCGAACCCCTCAATGATGACATATTCGCGCCACAAGGCAAGAAGAATGGGAACTTTGAGTCGCATTACCTGGAGACAGAGATCGATGGCGAGCGCATTGGTTTGACATTGTGGGATTCGGAGGGAATGGAGAAGAACCTGGTTGATCTTCAGCTTCGTGAGATGTCCTCGTTTTTGGAGAGCAAATTCGAGGAAACCTTCACAGAGGAGATGAAGGTAATTCGAGCTCCAGGCGTTCAAGATACCCATATCCACTGCGCGTTCCTCATTTTAGACCCAGTCCGTCTCGATCGAAATATTGCCGCTTCACAGGCACAGGCTGCAAATGGCTATAGTACTAATGGAAAGCACATGCCAGAGTCTCGTGTAATTGGCGGCTTGGACGAGGATCTAGATCTACAAGTTTTGCGTTCGTTGCAAGGAAAGACAACTGTCGTGCCAGTCATCTCGAAAGCTGACACCATCACCACCGCACATATGAACTTCCTCAAGAAGACTGTGTGGGACAGTTTGCGAAAGGCCAACCTCGATCCTCTTGAAGCACTGGGACTTGACGACGGAGATGATACCCAAAATGATTCCAGTCGTATCGAGGAAGGGGACGAAAATGCCGGTTCCGACGCAGAGAAGAACTCCAACGACGGGAATTCAATTCAAACTCCAGAAGCAAGTTCAACACCAAACTCAAAACGTCGTTCCTCCGGATCCACTCGCCGCCATAGTAAACGCGCAGAAGACGAGCCAGAAGAACTTCCATACCTTCCTCTATCCATAATCAGCCCGGATATCTACGAACCTGGTGTGATTGGTCGGAAATTCCCTTGGGGTTTCGCTGACCCAATGAATCCCGAGCATTGTGACTTTATGCGATTGAAGGAGGCCGTATTCAGCGAGTGGCGTGGTGAGCTGAGAGAAGCAAGTCGGGAACTCTGGTATGAAGGATGGAGAACAAGCCGACTTAAGTACCGAGAAGTCAAACCAGGTCCACGACGATGATCACCTCTTTTTGCACTTGTCTCACCATTACGAGACTTGTTTCTTGAAGATTGATCGTACGGTTCTACCGAGCCACGAGATATTTTGCGGAAATTTTCCTTTGTTCAGCTGCATACCCCTTACTTCGATTTGTTTTTTTGTACCCATTTTCCTTGTGCATCTTGTTGCAGCGACAGCGAGAGCACATTATTTTCTCTTTCTTCTTGCACAGGCGAGAGAGACATTCCAGATTTGACAAATTTGATTCAGCGACTGCGTTTGAGCCTTCATTCTGTCTGCGCTGGTCGCGCGTTCTTCCAAAAGCCTAGCAGATTTTTGATTTGCATCTACTACGAAACGAATGAAGAATACTATTTTCGGCGGAGGGAAAAAATCCACTTATTTTTTTTCCATTTCCAAAAAAGGTGCAAAAGGGGATGGATGTGACCTTGGGGATATTTTGGAGGAAAGATGATGCTTTGTGAAATTGGGCGATTCGATGGCTTGATTTGCTTTTATAGGCTCTTCTTCTTTTTCACCTTTTCACTTTCTGCCCTTTTACCGTTGATGGGGGATCTTTTACACCGTCGAGGTAATATGACTTTGGCGACGTCCATTTGGGTGGCCTGCCTGCCTGCCTGCCTGCCTGTTGTATTAATTCTGTTGTTTCGATAGTGTTCTATGAAACCAAGATGCTCTTTTACATAGTTTTCTTCTTCTTGTGTGCTTGTGCTTGTGCTTGTGTTTGTGCTTTGGTGATAGGTAAGTGTAATTGTGATCCGTGGTCTGACGGGTGGCAGGGCTTTTTTGAAGTGCTACGAACTACATGGTTACCTACCCAGCTACGTAGGTACCCGGGAGAATAGGGGGGTGAGATTGACTGAGAGGAAACTTGGTTGGTAGGTAGGCCATGAGCGGCAGCTACGTAAGATTACTGTACCTAAATGAGTTTGGTTACATGTATACATACATAGGTATAGTACGTAATCTTACGATAACAGGATTTCTTAGGTTGATAGATGAGTAGATAAGTAGGACTCATACCTTCCGCGCCTTTTCTTTGGGAATCATAGATATCCACCTACTGTAAAGGTAGGCAAGTCGTAGATGGATTCGTTTCTTTTCTTTTCTTATCTTTTTTTTTTTTTTCTTGAGGGTTTTTTTGGGAGTTGGTTCTTCCCTGTCTTTTTGGGGGGGTGCAGGGTGTGGGGGTATACGTAAGGCTGGGCGAGGCTGGTGTAAGTAGGTAGGTAGGTACTGATTTGATTTGATTTGATTTGATTTGGAGTTATTTGATTTGATCTGACTTGATTTGAGCCAGGCTTGTCTCGAAGTCATACGGGAATCTTTTATATAGGTAGGAAGGGCAATGATGCGAGTGGAGGTGAGTGGAGGTAGGTGTAACAGCCATGACCCAACCAGGCTCTTCTTACTTCTTATAAGCGCTGACTTATTTACCTACCTTTAGCCGTTAAGGAATGGAGGTCTCTGAGGTGTCTGGTTCGAGTCAAGCTGATGTGTTGGTGACTGATGTATGTACGTGAGTCTTGGTTGGAGTAAGGGACGTATATATCGCTCCTTCCCTCCCTCTTGATGTACAGTACAGGTGAGCGTTTAGGACTCATAGGTACTAGTGTGGGGTATAACCCCTCCCTCTATCAAGGGCTGGGGAAATGTCCGTATTTCCTCCTCGAAAAAGTCGCTCTTTTTGCAGCCTCGTGGTGGTGTACAATAATAGGTAACGAAAGAAAGAAAAAGTCTAGGAACTACTATCCTAGCACTTGGCTCGATATTAAGTTAGCCTAGGTATACATTTTATATGTTTTTATCATCTGTGTAGCGTTTATGATCTATTTTCTGATATATGGAGCGTATAGAGGAGAGATAGTTACTTCTTCCGACCCCTTAATTCCCCTCTTCAGCTCTTTTTTCCTGCCCCTTCTCCCCGAAAGTTTTTTTTTGAGGTAGGAGGTGTAGGTAGTTGTAGAGTTTTGGAAAGTGTGGTTGTGGAGGGGGTCTAGATTATGTGAAAGAGATGAACCGAGATATATATATACATAGGTAGGTAGGGTTTAGATTAGATTAGGGAAGTAGAAATCTTGATAGCGGGTGGAGGTACTGTGTTTTGAACTTTTGATTCTGGAGAGGGATGTTGTTGTGTGCCCATCTTTGGTTGGTTGGACTTTTGTTTGAGGTGATAGGATGAAGAGGATGGGAGGTGTTGAATGGGAGTTTTTGAGGTAGGTGTAAAGACTACTTGGATGTACGTGATCCGTATGGGTAGGTAGATATGTAGGTAGGGATCTTAAACCTAGTGCTTGGTACAGTATCAATAGCATAGCATAGGTATTTTGGTGGATGTGGAAATCGTGAAGTTGTCCAGAGGTAAGATCACCTAGTCGTTATGAACGATTTAACACCCAGCCAGCTGTCGCTTACTAGGATTATCTAGTTCCAGAATCCCTCAAAGCTTCTAATCTTAGGCGAGCGATTCCTTTTGAGGATTAGAAGGTGTTTTGCTGTTGTCTTGCCCTTGAGTTGTGTTTAGAAATGATAGGGATTCTCTTACTTGTGTACTCTAAAGAAATTTAATTATACTAGAAATTTAGTATTAAGAAATTTAATACCTTAGTAAATTTAAGCTATTGAAAACTTGTTAGGGACAAAAAAAGAGACTGTTAGGATGAGCTGTAAAAAGTGGATTAAAGAGTAAAAGCTAGCTAGGGGGCGAGTAGGGTGTCTTTCTAAGACGACCCTAACTAAGTGGAAGTCGTTAGAATACTAGACATCCACCTAGGCAACCGAGATAGTGGTCAGGCAGTAGAGACAGGAATACAGGAGTCTCTGCTAAGGCTAAGACTGTCGTGATATCTACGTTCTAGTACTAAGGAAGGGAAGTTACTTAGTACTATCTAAGATAGTCTATAATAACACTATATATTATTAGCTTGCTACCTACACACTCTCTTTTAGAGATAATACGAATATATAAAGAATATATTTAATGTCTAGGCTTAAGAAGTAAAACCGACAAAGACTAACCGATATATTATAACAAAACTAATAAGTAATAATTATTCTAATTATTTATATATTTTAATTCTACAAGGCTTTTAGAATAATATTATTCTAAGCTAGAGTATTTATATTTAAAGTGAAAACTAAGTCTCTTATCTCGATATTAACGTAGAAGTATAGTATAATAAAAGACTTTATTATTCTAGATTTAAATAGAATCTGCGTAGGAACGAAATAATTAACTAATTAATTAATACTCTGAATTATTCAGATTTGATTTGATTTAATTTAATTAACAGGTCTAGTTAAATTAATTTGATTAACCGATTAGTTAATCAGAGTATTAATTGATTAATATAGTACTATAAATAGTAACTAAAGTACAAAGTAATTGTCCTTAAATCACGTGTCTTTTAGTAGTATATCCTCCCTTATAGAAAATTAGTAGGCTAGGTATAGTCTCTATAAATGGTTAGACAAGGGTTAAAGTGGTTTAATAATAGGGGTAGTATAAATACTAGAGAGATAATCACGTAGGTACTTAAGCGCTAAGACCTTTTAAGAGTTAAGCCTTATTTAAGAATTAAACTTTTTTCTTAAGCCTTAGGTATAGATTTAAGGCTTAAAAAACCTGTGATATTATAGGTCTCTAGCGTAGCTAAGAAATAGCTAAGCGCCTATAATAATAGCTACCTAGTTATATATATATATATAATACTACGCCTATAAGATAGCGCCTAGGGATACACGTACGTCGAATTTTACTAAATTAATCGAATCTATAATTTATAATTTTGTTACGTTAAGGCGTATTATATGTTACGGAGTTGGAGGAACTAGGGTCAGATCACGTGTAGCACGTCACGTGCGTCACGTGCGTGCTACGAGGAATCCTGTATATAGGCTCTTGTTCCTCTGGAACTCTCTTCCCTCCTTACTTAGT
>UNPT01000493.1:0-33823 GCA_900536445.1 Hymenoscyphus occultus | reverse complement strand
CCCTTCTCGGAGAAGCTCTTTAGAGAGCTCTTCTATAAATCTAAGTTCTACTCAGAGATCTGCCCTATACGGCCGGCCTCCGACTAGTCCCTATACTACTTCTTTCTAGTTACCCTGTTCACTTTGGGGTTGGTCCAAAAGCGGGCCCTCTTTCTTCTCTGTCACCTGTAGAATAGTCTCTTATCTACACCCCCCGGCATCTGGGGCACCCCCCCAGCGTCTTTTGCTCTACTGAGGGCTATTCTAGAACCTAGCTACAAGTCGGCTAGTTGTATTCGCCAGACGTTAAATAGAAATAAATAAATATAAAAGAGCCTTAAATATACGTATTTGCGCCTCCTGGGCTGGCGGTATAGGTAGTACAAATACTATAAAACTACTTAGATTTACCTTAGTTATATATAGGAGACGACGATAATTAATTAGGCGTAGGTAAAAATTATAATTTTAGTCCTTACTTTATAATAAATAGAGCTCTCTTATTAGTTAAATAGTAATATATATATCTTTTAGAATTCCAAATTCTAAGGCCTTATCCTTTAGAATATTCTATTCTAAATTAAAGAGCCTTTGGAATATTCTACTTTGGAATGGAATCTTGGAATCCTTGGAATCGTATTCCAAATGCCGAACCTTGCTTGGATTCTCCCCATAGTAAGGGTGATTGATGGGTGTGAATTTCATAGTAATCTAGGGGGGTTTATTGTGATTTGGTGAGGACAGGAGTGCCGATTTAGGTTGGTAAACTTCACTCCTATACTATGACTGAGGGAGTTCTCTAATGGAAATTTAGGTTATTTTTTACTTGCTCATTTGAACCAGTCGATGATGAAGTCGTTACTACAGAGAGATGAAGAGGCAGTAATAGGCGGATAAAATGACCCCGCCATTTCGACCCCTTATCCCGAAAACCCGAGCTCCAAAATTCAAAAGTTTTCACTCCATATCAGAATACATATCATACTCATACCATCATCCCTTCCCGTAACATCTTAGTAAATAGCAAATCCCGAAAACACGACCATGCCAGCACTCCCCGGCTTCTCAGACAACCCCCTCCAAACCCGACAAGACGTCCTCAATGCCTCACTCTCCCTATTAAAACCGCTAAATCAATATAAATCCCCCTGCGGAGCACGAATCAAGTTACCGACCGCAACAGGAACTGGATTCGATGAGATCGCTGCGCAGATGGAAGGGTTCGCTAGACCGTTGTGGGTTGTTGCCGATTTGCTCGCTCTTGAATCTGGAAGTGAACCAAGATCAGGCTCAGAAATCCAGAATATGACAGAAGATAATAGGGGATTGCTTCTGAGTCAATGCCAGGATTTAGATTTGGGCACCTGGATAAGAGGTCTTATATCAGGTGTTGATCCCGAGAGCGAAGGGTATTGGGGCGATGTGAAAGATCACGATCAGAGGATGGTGGAGATGGAACCTATTGCCTACGCTCTTCTCACAGCACCAGGAGCTTTTTTCAATTCCTTCTCATCGGACGAGAAACGGAAACTCACAACGTATTTGAGAAGTATCAATTCCCGCCATGTTCCGCCGTCGAATTGGCGCTGGTTCCGGGTCCTTGTTAATCTTGCACTTGTTAAAGTGTGTGGTGTACCCTATGAAGAGGTCAAGAAGGTATTGCAAGATGATCTCGACCTCCTGGATACCTTTTATCTTGGCGAGGGTTGGAGTAGTGATGGGTTGTGGTCTGGGGATAAGAAACAGGTTGATTATTACTCGGGGAGTTTCGCTATACAGTATAGTCAGCTTGCGTATGTGAGATTTGCTGGTGATATCGACCCTACGAGATGCGAAAAGTACTGTGTTCAAGCAAGGGAATTTGCAAAGGCATTTTGGAGGTTTTTTGGTACTGAGGGTTTGTCTTTTCCTTTGTTTGTGGTGGTTTGAACCTAACGATTTCCAGGAGCTGCGATACCTTTTGGGAGAAGCTTGACATATCGATTTGCATTTGCTGCGTTCTGGTCTGCTGTTGTGGTTGCGGGTGTCTCACTCCCACCGCCGTTAGACGAGTTGGGAGTGGTGAAAGGCTTGCTGCTTCGTCATCTACGTTGGTGGGCGCAGCAGAAGGATATTTTCAATACCGATGGAACGCTTAATATTGGATATACATATGCGAATATGTATATGAGCGAAGATTATAACTCGCCTCAATCAGTATACTGGTGTTTCAAAACATTTTCTATTCTGAGATTAAGCGAGGATCACCCCTTTTGGGCCTGCGAGGAGCTGCCTCATCCACTTGCTCAAAGATCAAATTCGACACCGCATTCAGCCAAAGAGGAGCTAGAAGAGAATTTGTCGAGTTGTAGAGATGTATATGTTGTTGCACCTGCGATGCAAATTGTGTGTTCGTCCCCGGAACATCACTTCCTCCTATCAGCCGGCCAGTTCACAAAGAAGCCCCATAAAGCGCGCGAGGCGAAGTACAGCAAGTTCGCCTACTCGTCTACCTTCGCCTCCAGTGTGCCAGTTGGCAATCTTCTTACTAGTATGGCGCCTGATTCCACTTTATCAGCCAGCAATGACGATGGGGAGACATGGAAAACTCGCTGGGAACCACTGGACGCGAGAATTCAATTGATGAGACAATTTCTGGAGGGTGAAAATTCTGATGAGAATCTTTTGCCAACCCTGATAAGTTCTTGGAAACCTTGGAGACGATCTGAGCTGAAAATAACGACGACTCTTATCCCTCCCTCATCTCGGTGGCCAGGATGGCACATACGAGTTCATAAGTTGAGCTTGCCTTGTTCTCAGAAGTTGGATGAGCTGCAAATTGTTGATGCTGGGTTTGCAATTCCTTGTGTGGATACTCGAGGTGCCTTTATTGACGAGCTAAAGACTAATCCATGTTTACAAAATCTTGGTGATGATGATTCCCTTCAGGGAACGTGGAGAGATGATTCCAGCTGTCTGATATTATCGGGTGCAGGAGCAAGTGGGGTGTGTTCTTTGATGACGGGCCCTATTCCAGGGTTGACACACAGAGTGGTTGGTTCTCTTCTAAAGCCTGATGCGAATACCAACTTGATGGCTCAGCGGACTGTATTCCCGACGATACACCATTGTTTTGAGCTTAGTACTGATGATAAGGTGGGGAATAATGAAAGTTATGGACCTGATATGGAAGTGTGGTTTGTAACGGGTGTTTTCGCTGTTGTTGAGAAGCTGGGGATTGATTACGAAGGGGTGAGGGGGATGTGGAGAGCAAAGCCACAATTTGAACTGGCAGATTATTTGGCTGCGCTTAATAGTCAAAACTGATCCCTGAAATTGATGGTAAATTTGAAAATAATAATCTGGTCTCATATATAGTCTCCAGGTCAGGTTGTCAAGTTGTCAGGTCGAGGAAAGAGCGCAAAGAGTTCCCAGACGACCAAACTATTAACATACCAGGCCATTCGTTTTCCAGAACTGGTTTGATTGCGCCGTGTAACCACGAGAAGCCGACACAAACTCTCGAGCTTATGAATCGCACTAATCAAGTCTTCTCTATCAAATCTAGACTAGATTACTATTCCCTCGAGCCTGGGAGCTTTATTTCTGGTGACCGTTTTTCTTATCTAGGCTTACAAGACGTTATAAGGTTATGCGAACGTCAATTGCTACACACACATTTCTTTACCACCAGATCTAGATACAGTAGAAATTGTACCCACGACCTGAATTTGAAGAACCTGGGTGGGCGTAAGCCACCTAACAAGAACAAAGATAAACTTCGAAGCCCCTATTCGAATCCTCGCTTAGCATACAAACACTACAAACTTCAACTACAAACAACGAAATCATGTATAATGAAAACTTGAACATGTGCATGTATCGAGGGAAATTGAATTATATACCCACGTGTGCTACGGTATAAACTGTTTCTTATTGCTAATGGTTTTTCATGTTGCTGCATCTCCAAATTTAGTAACAGTATATTCACATCTGGTCCTCAGCGCGCATGAGAGTTGTTCCCGTCTACGATTGGTTTTAACCACAGACGAGGCATCTTTTGGGAAACGCGGCATTTATAAGTGTTCGAAAGCAGTCCTCCATTCTAGAGAAATCCCAACCAGGCCTTAGATGAGGCTCTTCTAAATCCCATGAGCTTGGATTTACACTTTTAGGCCGGGGTCAATTGCTATGATTTTGTTCAGGGGGACCATAGCTTTTCTGGTGATCAAGTTAGACAGCAAGTACTTCGTATCAATGTGGTAGGCATAACCTCCCACCTGCAATTATGTTTTGGCCTTACATTACTCTCGCCAACCAAACTGGTAGGACATTCTGCTTACCGGTAGAGTTTTTATACTTTATCCTCATTTACGAGAGAGCTCATTTGCTACTACCCATGTTGAATTGATTTTCCTCCCGTATCTACTGCTGGCACCTGCAGTGTCCATGGGTATGGGTACCCATAGAGGTGGATCTAGAATGTCACGTGTACATTCATTTCGCCAAATCATCACCGGATATGACCTGACCGGGAGTTCATCCGCCAACTATTGATTGAGTCTTCTCCAAAAGACAAAATGGGCAGCGTGGATAAGAAGAGACAAAACAAAACAGATTGTCTCCCAGAGTGGGGATCCTTTGGTTAAACTGTAGGAAACGAAAACGTGACATGAAACCAGAAAGGGGCGGTCCGAGTTATCGATAAGAAATTTTCGACAGTTTCCAAACGTGAGGGGCAACCAAAATGTGCTACGAGTGTGAGTTGCGTGAAGTGGAGAGACCAACGTGTTCAGTAGTGACTGGGAGTTTACGGATTACCGTATCCAATCCCGTAAATCGTGCGGGTCGGTTGTGAATTAAATAAGATTTGTATCATCCAATTTGGTCGCTTTTGCCAGCGAGTCATCAGTCATCAGTCATCAAGCAGGCACGCGTTGCTGGGACATCGTACAAGAGATTAGCTTCGAGTCCAGCACAGCGGAATGGAAATCAATAAAGTCAACACCGAACATTCCCAATCAGGAAACCCACGTACCAGTCATCTCCCAGAGAGACAGGCGAATGAATGCAGTCAATCATGTGAAGTATATCACAATAATATACCAGTACTTCATGTACGAAACTCCCCCTTCTCAGTCCTCAGTTCAAATCGCAGCTGCAACGAAGCCTACCCTCCGCATCCAAGGCATTGGCATTGAAAGTTTTCTAGAAGTTTTATGCTAGTCCATAGAAGGGTCGAGCTATTGACGTTTCATCGCGTCGATTACCCCTGGACCGTTTGCCGAGTCACCATAACCAGGACGGACGCTCTCGCTCTCTCGCGGCCGCCGGCTCTTTTATTACGATACAGGACGTGCTCCACCAGGATCCGTGTATCACCAACTACCACGGCAACGGGTCGACTACTCCGCTCTACTCAAGTATTCCTTGAATCCTTTTTAACTACCACAACACCTGCAATCTGCCCCGAACAACCTGACTCCTCCTGCGAGTGTCTGTCCTACGACTTTGTTAACTGTACACACTCACTCACACTCACCACAATCCCATTTATCACACCCAAGTTACAGGAGGAAAGAGCTGCCCACGGCATAATCGATCGGAAACACGCGAGACCTTATTTACACCCGCACTTGCCTCCCACTCCCGCCGCAATCATGGCGGCCAAGCAACAACTCCGACAACAACCTTCTTTCCGCAGAGATTCACCTCCTCCTTCACCTTCACCATCGCCTACTCCTGCGATTGGCCTGGAACTCACTCGATGCGTGTCCGCTGGCTCAGGAGGTTCTCTTTTTTCTGGGTCGTCTAGCAGTATGGGGGGCAGAGAATCAATGGCAAGCTCCGTCGGGAGCTCGGTGTCACGATCCTCATCAGCTGGCTATTCCAAGAGGCAGTCAACGGGGGGACTAGAGCAGACTGGTAGAAGAGGTTATGTCCGTCCTCAGGGAACAAATTTTGCGAAATCAGCACAGTCGAGAGAGAGCGTTCTTAGTTTGGGCAGTATCATGCATCTGCAGTACTATTTCGCTCGGACGGGATTGTTGGATGGGAAAGGTGGACGGTTGAGAAAGAAGGCGGGCGATAATCGGAAAACCTTGGATTTATCAGCGTTGGACACCTCGTTCCTGTCTCCTCACGGTTTCGGCTCGGATATCGATTCGTCATATGCCTCCATGGGTAGCAGTCCAGAGCTTCATGCACAAGGTCATGGCGGGTTGATGGTGGAAAGTCCAACACAGGAGGCATTTTACAGCGATGATGAGGATGAGGAAGACGAAGATCACCCCCACATGCTACCTCCAACGGTTAGCACATACAATCATCGGGAGAAAGTTATACCCCATCCTCCAACACTCGAAGAACTCAAAAGAGACCTACGAAAAGCCCTCTCCGAAGCCACAAAAGTACTTGCAGAGGCGAAGGAAGCCTCCACATCAGCTCCCCCATCACCAAATCCCACTTCCGAGCCCACCTCGAGTCCGAAAGCCGGTGGCTGGTATGAGATTCAAGGAATGCACATACTCGATATCATGACTCTCGCCATTCGCGCGGCAAAAATGTATTACACAGCACACGACCAGCCAGCTCGACTTGCCGCAATTAAAAATGAGCGCACAATACGAACAGAATTACTATCAGTGATGGATGTGCTCAAGCGAATGGCAACACGGGGCTTCGCCCGTGGAATGCGAACCGAAGAAAGAGAAACTATGGAAGCATGGGTAGAAAGTGTACATGAAATGCTGCAATGTGAAGAAGAAATGGAGGAAGAAGAACGGAGCAAGTGGGCCAGCTGGATCTGGCTTGACGATAATGGCCCCGATTCCAACTCCTGGGAAGGCAGAGAGATTGAAAGAGAACTCGCATTCATCAGGTCCATGGACCCGGACGCTGACACCTTGCCTGATTTTACACCTGTAGACTCAGTTCCCGATCATGAAGAATTACCTACGCCCTTCTTGAGAGATTTACGAACTGGGTTGCGATTAGTGAAATTGCACAATACGTTGGTCAGAAAGAGCAAACGTCCGTTTGGAGCTATTGATAAATGGCATACAAATTTCGGGAAACCTTATCGACCGGCAGAGAATTTGATATATTGGATCAAAGCTGCTGAACTACGATGGGAGGTCATTCTCAGAGTCGACGTCCTCGCTGTGGTCCAAGGAAATGATAGAGTCGCCTTGAAGGAATTCGAAGAAGCGATCTGGAAATGGTGTAGAGTGGTAAGAGAAGAAATCACTGCTGACATCAAGAATTCACGCTTGAATCAGTTTTGAGTTGGTGATTCGAATTATAATTGAAGGAGAGACTTCTATGATGCTTTACGATGTTAACGCGAATGTCTGAGATATATTAAGCAGTTGCTTTGAAGGAGAAAGGATGAAGAGGTTGGAATTGAAAGGTGGGAGGGGGTAAATTGCAAACTCGGCTTTGCTTGTCTAGCTCTTTTAATACCTTTGCTTTGTTTCATTTTTTTTGTTGTTGTACATAGTTTGGGATTTCTTTTGTGTTGCATTGCGGGTGAGGAATGGAGGATGGGAGGGATCTTTACTTAGTTTGCTTCGATCGTATTATACCCAATCCTAGTTCTTTTTTCACCCTTTGAAGTTGTGCATCCTCCAAAATCATGTCCTTTTGCTGTGCTGCTAGGTACCATCTTATGTGGTCATATTTCTCGTCATTAGCGTTGTTGATGTTGTGTTTTACCTTGCATTAGTCGGTTAGTCGGGTTGCCTGGTGTGAATAGCTTCACCCTAAACTCTAGCGTTAGGCTTACGGCACGTCATGCTTTTTGGTTCTTCAAGTGGGTGGAACTTTTGATTCTCACTTTTACATTCTTCCATTTCACGTTGTTTTCACAATCCGTCAATCCCCCATTCCTCTTAGTCTCAATACTACAGGCATGGATACCTTTGATCTAGTGAATCTGAGTGTATTCACTTAACCACCTCGGTTGCTACGATGACCTCATTCTGACCAAACAAATCGGAACTCACTTTTTAGACGCAAATTATTATCACTAGATTCACTGGTCTTTTGGGCGGGGTTTGGAAGGCTGGGGCTAAGGTCGGCGTGGTGGGGGTCTCTCATATATTTGGCCGACTTGGAGCTTATATCCTAAACAAAGATTATACTGCACCACACGCCTTGGTATCATCGCAATCACAACACAATTATACCGACCGACCAACCATCCTACAGAGATAGAGAACCTTACGTCGGTTCTGTTGTGGCAACAACGGTCGGCATCGCAATAATATACCGACACAACACCACAAAAGAAATAAGGACATCACAATACTCATAATGTACCTTCCTAAGCTCTTCCTCTCCCTCAAGGGGATAGAGGTTCCCATCGGACCACATAACAACAACGTCCCCTTAAATTCAACCTCCCACAAACCACCCACCACCCTCACACCCCTCCTCCAAAGCCTCACAAACTCAACACCAACGCTCTTCCCACCACTACCAGCAAACGAGGATCCGACAAGACTCCAAGAAACCCTCCTCTTTTCCCTCTTCATCCTCTTCATCATGGCAGCTACTTGTCTCCTAGTGCTGTTCCTCATCCTCCTACCCCGAGCAGCAGACTACCTCGAGGACTGGTGGGAGGGGCGCTCAAAAGAGGATTGGAGACGAAAGGGTGGAGAGAGAGGCCTGCTTTTACCGCGATGTTCTCTTCGTAGGGTTATATCGAGGTATGGAACAGGTGTGCGGATTGGGTATGGCGCCTGTGGGTTTCGGGGATGTACGCTTACTAGTACTCGTCATGTTCAGGTTCGGCGGGAGGTTATGGGGTGTATGAAGAAGAGTACATACACAGGAGCGGAATTTGATTTGGAGAGAGCGGATGGAGGGGGGGATGGTAAGAAGGAGGTGGGTGGATATTATGAGGGGGGAGATGAATATGTGCCTTCTGTTAGGAAGAAGGGTGTGAGTGGCAAGACTGTCACGTTTGGGGAGGAGGTCCAGGTTTTTGAGGTGCGGGATATGAGAGCTGTTATGTGTAGACCGTGTGATGAGGAGGAAAAGAAGGTTGTTAGGTTGAAGAGCGGGCATGAGGTGGATTGAGTTGGGAAGTTGGAGGTGGGATGGGATTGGGTTGGACTTGGGGTCTGTTATTAAGGAGGAATTTGGAATTTGGAGTTTGGCTTTGGCTCTGGCTTTGGCGTCATATGATGTGGGTCTGGTCTTTGGCTGGACATACAGGATTGCATTGGGATGGACTTGTATTTGGAGATTGGGAAAAGTCTCTGGGATCATCTGTTTTTGTCGTAGAAATAGATACCTTTTTTTCTCTGGATTAGAGTAGATTTGTGATGTGATTTCTGTGAGAGTATAGAACTTGGGAATTTAGAGTCTGGTTGTCCCCATAGCTGGTAAGGATATATCTCAAAAAGAGGCCTTGATTCTCCTTCATCTTCAACGTCCAACGTCTCCTTCATCTTCAACGTCTTACCACTCTAGCTTCTACCTCCATAATCCATGCTCCCTTCTCCTCCACATCCTCTACTATACGATAAGGAGTTATTCGTAAAATATGGATAGGGATAGAGGGTTTTAATTTACTTTTCGTACTACGCCGAAGCCAGGCCATAGACACCTAATTCAATATGAGACCGTCTCCATGAGACCATTTCAACTAGTTATCATGTTGAGAGAAAGACAGCGAGATCATACCCAATATAACATTCCATGAAAAGGTTGTTTACAGCTTTGCCACCGTCTTCTCTGTGAACTCAACCTTATTAACACACGTACCTACGCCCTCAAGCTCAACCTCAACAACATCCCCATCCTTCAACCACACCTGAGGTTTCCTCCCCATGCCCACACCCTGTGGCGTCCCAGTAAAAATCAAATCCCCAGGTAGCAAAGTAGTCCCCTGACTCAAAAACGCAATCGTCTTCGCCACACCAAAAATCATATCGCTCGTGTTGTTATCCTGCATCGTCACCCCATTAACCTTTGTCGAGATCCTCAAGTTCTGAGGGTCTGTGATGATGTTATTGCTGGCGATCCCTGGACCCCAAGGTGCCCACCCGTCAAACCCTTTTCCGAGTGACCATTGCCCGCCTCCGTGCTTGATTTGCCAGTCTCGGTGGGAGACGTCGTTGCCGATGCTATATCCTAAGACGTACGAGAGAGCTTCGGATTCAGAGACGTCGGTGCAGGGTTCGCCGATGATGGCGACGAGCTCGCATTCGTAGTCTAGTCCTTCTCCTTGTTGAGCGAGTGGATGAATTGGTATTGTGGAGGTGGGCCCTGAGAGGGAAGTCACGGGTTTATACTAACTTGCTGTGAGACGATATTTTCAGAAAGGTAAGGCGGTACTTACAAATAGGATTGGGAATTTTGGGATGGGCATATTTGACTGAAGCATTGGTTAGCGAGAAGTATCGAGCCTGAGTTGGGGTTCCACAAGAAAGCTGTAGCAAAGAGCCTCAGATTCTTGCAACTTGGTTCAACGGATCTGATTGTTTTAATGGGTTTGAGCATTCAAGATGATTAACCGAAAATTCTAGGACAACTGAAGTTATTGCCCTAAAGCTTCAGGCTATTAACCTACAGGTGTCCTAGAAAGGAGGAATAATTAAGGAAATAGTTCACTGCTGGTTATTTGGTCCATTGCGAGGAGATTTACCTCTCTTGCGTGTTGCTCATAATTGAGGCCTAGACAACGAACTGTCTTCACATCTTCCAATGCCAATGGGGAGAGTAACGTTCGGATCTCGGCTACCTGTTGAGTAACACTGTACTTTCCAAAGATCTCTCCGGTGATCACTTTTGCTTGCTTGGCTTTCGATATGTCAGTTACTCCACGAGGGAGGATAGCATCTCCGTAATACGTTTTGCCGTCCTTGGCTACGAATCTAACGAGACGCTGTATGTAAAGGGTTGTGTTCGGGATTTGTACTACAATATCAAGTCAATTTTGCAAGAACGTACGGAGAAAGTAGGCATTATTCTGGATAATACTCTCCCAGCAGATGTCTCTATGATGGTTTACAAGATCTAAAATATTGTAGAATTCAACAAAAGAAGATAAGAGTAGTAGAAGACGTCAGATCCAATTCCGCTATCGGCGCTTTTTCGGACAATTAAGTTCCGAGGTTCAAGGCCCAGACAGGGGTAGCTCCGGAGATATTTTACATCACGTCAACATATGGATGGCATCATTTTCTATTCAGCATTTCAATTGACAAGCCATAGCCACAAAATTTAAAATGAGGTACTCGGGATTGCAGAAAGAAGTGCTGGCGTTATACCGGAAATGTCTAAGGGAAAGTAGAAAAAAGCCCATTGTAAGTTACCAATACACGGCATGCATCGTGAATATATTTTGACATCCGCCTTAGGATACAAGATCTCACTTCAAGTCTTATGCGAGGTATGTTTTGATGTGTAGCCATATACAAGTCTAGGGCTTGTACTGATATAGTTGTAGGGCTGAGTTTCAAAAGAGCCTTGCCCTCGATAAGAAGGATTTTGCTGCCATCGAATATTTGATGAGAAAAGGCCAACGGCAATTGGAGATGTATTCTTCGCCAGGAATAAAGGATATCAGATGAGGTGGAGCTGATCGCTGGATACCTAACCATGGACTAGGTAGGTAGCTCATAATACATACGGCGGGGAACCTCTCTATAAACCTTAGAGAGTAGAGGGAAGGAACCACAGGATGATGACTTCCATTCTGTTCGAAGAGCGGAGTTCAGTCTCTCCATAACTCCCCTACGATACATCCCTATCGAACCTCCAAATGAAGCATACCTAAATTCATCATATAATGCCTTCTTTCAATATCCATTGGAGGGGATGCCCGCACCGACACCTACCTCGAATCCCTTCCACATCGATACGCCGTGCCTCTCTAGCAAGCCAAAGCGTTGCCCAAACTGCAGCTGAAGATGTTATGAGATCTCCGTTAGACCCTGTTCTTCAACAGGAGAGAAGGAAACAACGCTCAAAGGTCCGCAGCAGACGGAGCCGAAGTTCTCGATGTTCTGCTACAACTTTGTCTCGAAGACGGGTTTCCCATAGAACCAACCGAAATACGCACAGTTTCGAGAAACAGCTTTCCAGAATTTATCTCAACAGAGCCCGTACCCACGACCTAAGCTCCAGAGCTTCCACAAGAGGACAAGGAAAAAAGTCTCAGGAAGATGTTCCTACTGGGTCTTCTCACGATACCGTACTTCATGTTGTCCGCAACGATGGCGCAAGAAGATCTGTACGTGCTTCTAAAGCCAACACTGGGAATTCCAGTAATATATATTCAATGATGCACATTGCCGAAGGATCTGGCTATTGGACTTCGAACAAACCGACGCCACGAAATCGACGTTTCCAAGGCTCGAACAAGAAGAACACTGAAGGAACCCCTACTGGAGAATATGCACATACAGGGCCTGTAGAGATGGAGAATGCCCAGAAAGAGATTTCCCAACGTCAAAATGAATGGTGTCGTTCTTATGATCCGAGGATTGACCCTCATTGCTTTACGGACGGTGGAGATGAACGCGAGCAATCTATGCCAACACAGGTCAACAACCCCACCCAAGCGACTTGCAAAAATCCAGAAACTGAGGATGCATTATGGGAAACAATTGACTCAACCAGATTTACACAAGACAACGATACTTCTAGCCCCTCTATAACATCAGTCGTTCCTAGTCTCCTGTCAACTTCTCCATTTCGAACCGGAAGTGAGGCCAAAAGATTAACGAGATTCACAAAAGAACTCGAGCTGCATTATACCGCTGTTCAATCTTTGCCAAAGCAAAGTCTTCTATTCTCACCATCTGCCACAACCGTCTCTGCAGATACGGTGGGACCGCTTGTTCCATTCCATGCTGAATTTCAGTCAGCTGGGCTTGCTGTGACTTCCACAGAGCAACGTAGACTAACGGGTCAAAAGCCTACTACGTACAATAAAAATTCGGATTGCTTGAGCACAGTTGCAGATAGGCGACCTGTACAGTGCTATGGCCACGACGGGCAGAGATCATTTGCTTCTGGTACAACTGGTACGACAGTACTGGGCTTTACCCCGCCCCATGAGAAGACCTATGGTCGCTCAGGCCAAAGCCGGGCTCGAGGCTCATCAACTGGCTCTGCATTTACAGCTGTTGGGTTTACGCCACCTCATGAGAAGATGGTGACTGCACCTCAAGCACTTCCAACTTCCGTGGTGAGATTACCTCGTCTTTGGCTCGACAACGAGGAGAAATCGCCCAAGGCCCCACTTTCTCCTGCTAAAGTGAGCGTTGCATCGGCAATCAAATACCAAGAACCAGGAGGAACTTATCAAACTCCGTCCACTGAATATGGTACGTAAACACATCCTAAATTTCTGCCGTTCAGGAGCTAATACTTGAAAGTCCCGCGCTCAGCAACTGACAAAAGATGGAATTATGTGAAGGATAGTACGGCTCCATTGGAGCGTGATCCAACTCAAGACCCCCCTAGACGGACAGTTACAACACAAACCGATCTACTAGAGCTTAACTACAGACAAGTTGCCACACAAACCACTGGTAGTGACTTGAACAAACACAGACGCGATGAAGCAAAGTCAGAAAATCAAGATGGTTTGACAAATCGCGCCAAGAGAAGTAATACTTTTCCATCAAAAGCAACCAAATGTGACGAAACATGCAATCGAGGAGAAGACAAGGCAGTTGAATTACCAGGCTGGATAAGATCTCGTTTACCCTGGGAGCGTAAGACCAAAGCCCCACAGACAACGCAAGAGCACGCCACCGGCCCAAAAATCGTTTACCCTGAATCTCAAGAAAAGACAAGTGAACGTCCAAACGCACGACCGAAAAACAGATGTTTAGATTTGCGTCTTGATATGACACAGAATGGTCAGATTTCCAATGAACAGCAGCTTGGTACAGAATCATCAAAAACCCGTTGCGCTGGGTGTGGCGTTCAGATTGATGATGATGTCGAGAGTATGGATGGCCAGGCTGAACCAAGCTCGTCTCGAGAACCTCTATGTCCCCAGTGTACCCCTTCAGTGTATACAGCATATGCAACACCACCCAAAAGAGCCCAATATTCTGAAGCCCGTCAATCCGAAAAATCGACGGCTCAAGATCCTGTATTGAAAACAGCCGGAGCTGACAAAAACAAGCCACCGGAGAAGGTCCCTGAACCAGAGGACAATGGCGAGAAAGAGCATGGGGGCATCTGGACCCATATCAAAAACGCCGAGCACTCACTCGCAGTTTGTACTAAAATGATACCTGTGGTTGATCCGGTCAAGAAGCCTTCAAAGCCTCGTAAGTGGTCCTGTGCATCAACGTCGCCCGACGAAGGAGGTGAAAATATGGAATACTTCTTACCTTCAAACTCGAAGGCTCAGCCTCAATCTTATCGTGGAACAACTGAGATCAAGTCGAAGCACTTGCCGCCGCGAAACCAACCAAGTGGAACGCGGCATTACTCATCTGACACCAAGAACCATCGGCAGCATCACGCTCAAGTCAAGGCTGGGACTCAGAAACTCCCAAGCTCAAGTGTAGAGTCGCGAGGCAAATCGCATCAATCTAACAAGCCAAGCAACGAACAAGTCTTTCACGGCCTCCAGGTTGCAACTGCGGCCGCTTGTGACGAAGACCTCGATAAATGGATTTCAGAGATTAATGGCTCTGGCGTTCGGCATTTCCTCGCAGATCTGAGTAAGTTTGAACCACTTGGTGTCAACACTCTCGCATCCGTAGCGAGGAAAGCGGCAAAGCAAAGGAAGGAACAAGTCCGTGTTTGGGAAAAAGTCAGAGAGGAGAGGTTGAAGAACAACACGAATGACAGCCAAGATAAGGAGGTCAAGAAGTATCGGACCCGAAAGATGGAGAATGAAATTGATGAAAAAGCCGATGAAAGGAGTGGTGATTGGCTGGTAGACGACTTGGGAGTAAGACAGAGATAGAGAACTTGATGGTCTCATGTGCGGTAATGCTATGACGAGTTTGGCTAGGGTACGAGTTTTTGATGCATGAATCGAGATTGTTTGGAATGCACAAATGATATGTGACGTGAATTGATACATGCTCTGTTTACTCTACATTAACCTCTCTACACGCTGTATTGCATAACCACGAAGTAAATCATGTGTCCTCTCTGTCCCAATACTTGTGATTGCGTATCTGCATGACTACGTGCCCAAACACAAATAACGAGTCAGTAAAGAAAAGAATTTTGAATAGGAATCTCTCGGAGAAAGCGAATGGGAGGAACGGGCTATGCTACTGTAAGTCTTACTTACATGTAACTCGCTTAACAGCCCTACTGTATCTTCTATCAAATTGATTCCTGGGACTAAAGTTGTCATGATACTGCATCTAGGACCTGGAATACTACAGTCATCTATTCCGCGTACGGAAATAATATTATAAATGAAAGCAGAAAGAAATAATTAATTGGTCGCTTCCCCGTATACTTGAAATACTTACAAAGAGTTGATATCTTTGTGTCCCTTTGCATCCCAACCTCCTCAATCTCTTGCTCCCATACCTAAGTACTGGGAAGTGCTAATATCCATCACTCCCTTCAGAGGTATTAAACATGATAAAGCCAAAGCCGCTTTAGCTTTCCCACTAACCCCTCAACCACCAAAACCCCTTCCAATTTTCTTACAAAGACTTTGTCTGTATTATAATCTCAAGAGAAGTCCCAGTTTTTGTTCGTTTACCCCTTGGAGTAGAGGTATTAACCATCAATTGACCACAAATCCCCATATGACGTCGCTGAGCGCGACCAGCGTAAGCCAACTCGATTTGTATACAACATATCCAGAAAGCGCAGCGACTATCGTCAATCAAAGTACACGACGCCAAACCTGTAAGCCCCGAAGAAGTCCGGCGATGATTGAGAGTTAGGTCCTTTTGGGCTAGAGATTTAGATAACCATGTAGACTTCATGAGGCGTAGTCTTACGCTATTCGCTCGGTCAACGTTGACTTATCTACAGTAGGAGATAACTTGATTCTTTGAGAACGAGAAGAGCGAATTTGTGGGGTTGGTGGGTGTTCTGAGGCTTCCGTTCTCGTTATGCTTAAGTGTGGGAGGGGTTCTTGTGGTCTTTCTAGGAGGGTATTGGAGCGTGAGGAAAGGGGAATCGAGAATCGAGAATCGAAGGGGTGGGATGGAAACCTAGCGGGAGGTTCTTAAGACGTAGGTCGAGATAGAAGTGGTGATAGAGACGATGCTTTGAAATTCCAGCAGAACTTGAGCAGATATCATTGTTACACCAATGAAGGCAGTCTTGGCTGGCTTCTATGACAACTTCGTCTAGGTCCCAAAACATGATATCAAAACATAAATAAGTAGGTGAAAATTCAGAGATAGTGAAAGATTACCATGGACAATGAAGAGCGTAGGTGGGTAATAATCACTCATTGAATATATGTACAGTACGTAAATAGCCACGAGACTCATGGCATCATGGCATCATGGCAGACTCACTGATCGAAAGAGTTGGACATCCCAATGTGCAGAGAGAAAGTTCCGAGCCGGAACCCTGATGTACATTCGTCACTCTCGAGGGCCTAACCCTGGCTTGAAAAATGGGGTTACTTGACAGCTGGATTGGAGCCTGGAGGCTTACCTGCTCAAGAGAGGCGAGGAAGATATGTCGATTATGTTTTTTCGAACTCCCTGCTGCTGTGAAGGTACCTCATGACACTTTATCCCCAATGCCATCCTTCTAGCCGCAATATCCCGCATGAAGCTTACTCCATCGATGTTCTTGTCGACGAGATTGAGCCAATCCGCGTGCTCATTAATAAACATTTCAGTTTCCAACAATCTGAGTGCTATATCTAGGAGGGAAGCATGCACTAAATACTGACCGTCAGCTAGGAGAGCTTCCAAATTGTTGAGTATGATGCGATTTTCTTCAATCTGCGAACTCATTTCATCTCCCGCAGCAAGATCCACTACTTTTTTAATGACAAAGAGCGTCAAAAGCGCTAACGCCGATACTTTAATGATTTTGAAGTACAGCTGATAGCTCCTTGTGTGCGATCTCATCGAGTCTGCGAGGATTTCCTCGGGTGACCGGTCCCGGAATTTCTGTTCCCTCTGAACAGGCTGCTTCAATTGATTCATTATGTTCGATCCTTCCAGAAGTTCGGCCATCCGTTCCTGTTCCCAGAGGGTTTCCTGCAGCAGCCTTGTTTCCTTGCTTCAATTGTTTTCAGCCGTATGGATGCCACGCTAGAGCCTTCATAATGATACCTTTCTCGTGTTGAAGTTTTTGCTTCAGCCTTAACTTTCTCTTCGGGGTTTTCGGCCTCCCGTGGGGCCTGTTCGCTCTGCTGCAGTCCGCTTTGCTTTTTGGCCTCTTCGCGCTCGCTTCTCAGTCTGGCCTCTTCGCGCTGGAGAGCCTCCAAAACTTGTCTGGCCTTTTTGCTCTCGCTTTTCCTTTTGGCCTCTTCGCGCTCGCTTCTCAGTCTGGCCTCTTCGCGCTGGAGAGCCTCCAACCCTTCCTGAATCTCCTTTTGCCTGAGAGTGGCCACAGGATCAACTTTGGTCTTGGGTTGTGACTTCTCCATGGGCTCTTGTTTTGCCTTCACTACGTTCTTTTTCGGTACAGCAGGCGGTGCGCGTTCGACGAATGGGTTTTGCCGTTTCCAAATCTCATCAGCGTTGCGCTTCAAGCCAGGATCTTTCAGAATTTCATATAAATCGTTGACAACAATGAAGTTGTCTTTCGCTGACTTATCAGGGTTTCTGTCCGGGTGGTAGAACTTCCTCTTTTCCAGCCAGGCCGCCTTGATCTCCGCCGGTGTAGCATTTTTCGCAATACCCAGGATCTTATAATGATCCGGTACTCTGGGTTCGTTCGGTGTGGTGCCATTGGAGTAGTTCCTTCGTGCTCGTGCATTTTTCCAAGCGGGATATTGGTCTGTCGGGGTTGGGGCTAAGGCGAGCGTTTGGGTTTGGATTAGGGTGAATGGTGGGCGGAATTGGTGGGGGCATCGACAACGAGTGGCATTGAAGAGGAGGAGTCTGGACACTCTAAAGAATGCTGTGGAGGAGGAAGAACTAGGCCGGCATGGGCGCGATCCAATTGAGTATCTCGGGGACTGTTGTCCCAAGATTTCAATCCCCAAGAGCTCAATTTCTATGCGGCGACGTTCATGTGTTTGGAGGGCGGCGGATTGGACCTGTGTTCGATAACCAACAGCGAACCTCGGGCCGGTCACCCGAATGAGCAAGCCACACGCTAGGGTTCATGGGAGCTGGGGTAAATACAAGGTTCGGAATAACGTGCATGCTCCTAAGTTTGTTTATACATTTCGACTAGCGAGAATTCTTGCACTGTACTTATTGGATGGTGAGGATGGGTCCCCTTGGAGTAACCAACAAATATGAGTACTGTACAACAAAGCTTGACCTATCAGTTACCTTTTTAGTTACCCGAGAAAGGAAAAGAAGGTGACCAAGACAAGAGTAAGATCTCACAGTAGATAATATAACACAAGAGTATTTTACAATTTACACTATCAACATATCCCTATCTACCAGTCCACCCACCTCTCTCACCCATCAGTAAGAACCCTGGTCCAATCAAACTTCCTCCACCTCTTCCTAAACCCCTCCAATCTACTATCGCCCTTCCTCCACCTGCCCTGCCTCTTAATAACATCTGGCTCAACATCCAACATCCCCCCAATGATCTCTCTGGCAAAAAGATCTCCTCTGGGCCATCTATTCGAATCCTCGACAATATGTCCCAGTCCCCCATCAAGCTGGAACCAAGCATGAAAATAAGGCATTTCTTTCGCTATTGATCGTCGAAATGCCTGTTTCCCCATACCATCGCGAGCTTTGGCTGCTGTGTCAATTAGTTTCTTGTGTTGTGTCCACTCTTCGTCCGAGGAGAGAATTGCTTCCTTGAAGAATGCCGGGGCGGTTTCGCCCAAGCTGTAGGGAAGGGGAACGACCTGCATGGCTGCGTGCATTTTCCTTTGGGGAGCCGCGGCGTTCTCGTAGAATACTACGTCTCGCCCTTGGTCGTGGTACATTCGTGTCAAGGATTTCATGAAATTTCGGATCTCCTCCCATTCATCGTCGTCACACTCCAATAGATTGGTTCGATGCTGTATAGGTACAATGACTGCACCACCTTCGCTAAGTTCTGGCTCCGTTGGTAATGTGAGGTATACACGTGTCGCCAGAGAGATTATAGGAGCAACCGGTGGTTGGTTCGTGTCCTCGTGATGACAAAGCTGGCAATTGTCCAAAATTCTATTCATCTTTTGAAAATCGCCAATTGCGGCATTCTTCAAGTTGATTTCGGATTTCTGCACTCGTTTCGCAAGTTTGTTTGCGTTATCGTCCATATAATCGAGATCGTCGTCGAATTTTCCGTCTTTAGCAATTCGTTCTGCGGCTCTCATACCCTCGCCACCAGCTTGATTTCTGGTTCTCCGCTCTTCCCTGACCATATCTTCTATACTCATGTCCTCATTTTCTTCAACCAAACCTCTCTCCCGTCCTCTTTTATTATCAATGGACTTGACCTCACCACGAGTGCCAGCTAGCAGTCGATTATCCATCTTACCCAAAACCACCACTCCCGAACTAGGATTTTTTCCATAATTGGCCATGGCCTCATTGTACTCAGCTTCCAATTTGGCAGCATCGGGTGACTTCTTCAACTTGGCTTTCATAAGTTTTGCCTTCATCCGATTTAATGTTGAAGCATCCAATGATACTGGAGTTGGCTGTGACTCCTCCATAATCTGTCCTTGTGGTAATGGCTCATTTGGTGGCGCCTCGCTTTTCTCCTTAATGCCCAGTTCCACCTTCCTCTCTTTGTATAATTCCCCGGTAGGCTTCTCTTTTCCAACATATCCCTCTCCATAAAGATGCCGTCGATCCAGTTCAATCTGTTCCTCTCTCGCAGCATCGAATTCTCGTAATCCACCAAATCTTTCTATAGCAACCTCATCCACACTCCTTCCACTCTGCTCTGCCTGGGTATAGACCGCCTTGAGCTTCGTCATGCGCCATTGAGCTCCCGAATCACCAAATTCATAATCGAAATAATCTTCCTCGTTCTCGATATCCTCCAGCTTCTTCCCGTCCGCCAAATCCTGGAGGTGAACATTCAATTCATTCCTATGAATCTTCAAATCGTAATCCGGCTTCGAGGGCGCCTTCTTCTCAACCTTTTTTACACCCTTCTGTGTATAATCAATATCCATCGCGGACGGCGCAGTCATCCAATCATCTCGAACTAGCTTAGGCGTATTCAACGGCACTTCATCATCTGGTAATGGCAGGTCTTCGTGAGGATCTCCGGATTTCTCATGTTTGCGACTTTTGCAATCGTCCCTCTCATCCTCCTTCGAATGCCTCGACCGTTTATGCCTGTGATCATCTCGTTCCGGATCATCAATCCGTCGGTGCCTGTGTTTCGATCGATGCCCTTCCCTGTCTGAACCATCATCGTCTCTGGATCTGTGATGTTTTGATCGATGTCGATGTTTATGTTTGCGCTCCTTATCCCGGCTATTTTTCTCTTCCGCTTTCTCCCTAGCTTTCTTTTCCTCCGCCAAAGTCTTCTCAAAATCGTCGAGTCCGTCCATATTGAAAGTGGCTGGGAAGTGTTGTGAGGTTTTTTGGGAGAGTTCACCCCAGATTTAAGAGGCTGAAGCTCAGGCGCGCGTCAGGGGTCGTCAAGGCTTCGAAGCACCCCGCCTCAAACCCGCATACAATTTTTGCTCGCGTCAATCCAGCTTCAACACCCCGCAATCACAAAACAACATCAATCATGGCCACACCTCAAGCTCCCCAGGGCACCCAGCCCGTATCCATCGTATGCGTAGGAATGGCGGGTACATATTTCCTCATCTCAACCCTCAAACAAACCAGACTCTAACCCTCCCTCCCAGGCTCCGGAAAAACCACCTTCATGCAAAGAATAAACTCCCATCTCCACGCCCAAAAAACCCCTCCCTACGTAATAAACCTCGACCCCGCCGTGCGAAACGTCCCCTTCGACAGCAACATCGACATCCGCGATAGCGTCAACTACAAAGAAGTCATGAAATCCTACAACCTCGGTCCCAACGGCGGCATCCTCACATCCCTAAACCTCTTCGCCACAAAGATCGACCAGATCCTCACCCTCCTCGAGAAGCGAACCTCGCCCGACCCCGCGAAGCCAGATGCGAAGCCCATCAAGAACATCCTGGTCGACACACCCGGTCAAATCGAGGTCTTCGTCTGGAGCGCAAGTGGAGCTATCTTGCTCGATTCCCTAGCTTCGACGTTCCCGACTGTAATCGCTTATATCATCGATACCCCACGGACAGCTTCGACGAGTACCTTTATGAGTAACATGCTGTACGCATGTAGTATCCTTTACAAGACCAAACTCCCCATGATCCTAGTCTTCAACAAAACGGACGTCAAAGACGCGGAATTCGCCAAGGAGTGGATGACGGATTTCGAAGCCTTCCAAGCAGCGCTGAAAGAGGAAGAGGAAGCTGGGAGTTTTGGCGGCGAAGCTGGTGGGATGGGGGGAAGTGGGTATATGGGTTCTTTGCTTAACAGTATGAGCCTTATGCTGGAGGAGTTTTATAGCCATTTAAGTGTGGTTGGTGTAAGCTCCATGACTGGAGCCGGAATCCCAGAGTTTTTCGAGGCAGTGGAAAAGAAAGCGGAGGAATTCAACCGAGATTATAAACCTGAGCTGGAGCGCAAGAAGAAGCAGAGGGAGGCTGAGAAGCTTGCAAACCGAGAGAAGGAATTGGGGAAGTTGATGAACGATATGGCTGTATCTGGTGAGCCTTCGAGCAGAAAGCTTCCAGCATCTCGACCAGATGTGGATATGGAGGTATTGAGCGATTTGGAAGACGATGAGGAGGAAGAGGATAAGAACTATGACGCAAACCTGACCTCTAGATATAAGAACGCTCTTGACGAATCTGGATCAGGAAAACCAGACAAGGACGATCACAGCTTTACAAGATATATCCGGGCGAGCCAAATGACGGGGTAGGAGTAACATTTGAGCAGGAAGGGAAACATTAAGTAGAGGGCAATATGGCGTTGGGGTATACGGATACTTAGCATGGTCTGGCGCAATTGTGATACCATAATTTAGGTCTTTGATAGGTGATGAATTGACGAGATATCTTAATGTGTCAATCCTCCTACCATTCTTCTTTTCTCTTCGCACCTACAGTAAGAAAGCCCCATACGCCAATGATATGCTCAAAATAAACCACCAGCATTCTGTCGCGAAACATCTCGAGAGTCCTTGAACACCTTTCCTCTGATCCATCATCTCGAATCGTGTATCTGACGCCCAACTCACTCTCCATTACCAACCCTCAAATCCTTCCCCATCTCCCATCTCCCATCATCGCGCCTCAAACTGAACCATTCTGCAAGAACAAAGTTAGCATTCATACACATCGCCATCCCCATCCTCCTCATCCCCCACTCCCCCAAACCCCTCCCCCTATCTCACCCCCATCAAAAACCAAAACGAAAAAGAAAAAAAAAAAAAAAGAACCAACCTCTTAGTCCTCTCCTTATAAAGCACCCGATGTCCACACTCCTTACACCGAATCGGATCCCCCCTCTTCAACGGAACCTTACTATTACAATCCCCACACAGATAATTGATCGCCGGGCCATCGCCCGCGACGTCCCGGGTGGTGGATGGCGCCACGGTGGGGACTTGGTAGGCTTGTGACATTGTCGTTTACTTCCGTCGCTTTCTTTGCTTCTGGTATACTCGTTTCCGTCGCTCGGGTGTGCGACTGTGGTTGATCAGGGTGGAGAGAGATGCTGTATGCGAGGATGTAGATGTTGCGCGGAGTTCGCGATGATCTTGGTGTATGTGTGTGGGAGAGGTTGGAAGAGGATGGATGGATGTTTTTGGAGGGGTACGGGTAGGTTGAAGCTTACGAGGCTGAGCTTTTCTTCCTTCAAGACGGCTTTGGAAGAAAGGGCGGCGGCGCTTTGCCTGATTTGGTACCTAGGGATTGGCGCGTACACCGCTTTGGAGGTATTAGACGTACCACAAGATTTCATTCACGATGTATTTGAGGACTTGGTATGGATTTCTGGAAGAAAACTGGTTTGTTGGTGAATACCTTTAGTAATTCGTATTTGCGTCTCTCTCAGAGAACTTGAATTGCCTTGTACTAGCCAGCTACCTCAAGCCTTTCTATGCACAGCCTCCCACCACCACATACAGAGTAACATCTGAAAAACACAAAACACATCAAAGAGCACTCAAAAAGAATTTTTTCCATCAATTCATTCATATATACTTTATCATTAAGTCCCCATTGTTGAGCATCCATCCACCCAAAACCCCCCAGCCACAATAAAACATATTTGTTATTCCAGAAACAATTAACCCCTCTTCCTTGCAACACACCGCTTTTAAATGCCCCCCTCCCATCCATATTACACGACGAACTGAATAAATCCTCTTATAATATCTCTACTCCTCCCCCATCACCCCTTCTCCTCTTTCCCGCACACTCTCTGCACTCAGAGGAATCCCAAAATGAAGCTCAAGCGGTAATACATCTTAATCAGATATGTCCTCCACCCATTGATTTCCCACTTTAAATTCCCCCTTCAATTCGAAAGCGAATAGAAATGAAGAATTACCCATCCAGAAAACCACATACGCGAAGAAAGTAAAAAATCCACGAAAAAACCAAATCTGGGGTATAACCTCCTCTGCTGAAGTTCGAAAGAAAAAATAAAGAACAATTGATATGATGCTGGCTCGCTGAAAAGAAGAATAATACGGGCGACTTGGTTGAACCGGGTGCCCAATAAAACGTCGAGTATAATATACAGGTTCGATGAATATGCCGATATCGAGATTAGAAGAGGGATTGATCATTAGGTATTACAGTATCGACGGTATCTTGTAATGACGAGCTGGTGGCACCTGGCCGAAAGTTCATCTCGGGTGTGAACAACGTGTTCGAGGTAGTCGTTATTAGTAGGGTTTGAGCATTTCTTCTCAGTAGAATAATGCCTCTTCATCAGCGAGGCCTGAAGAACCATTGGATTAACTTCAACTCTCGCCTATATATTGCGAAGGTAACTTACGACCATCAGGTCTCATCTGCTGGTTACTAGGCTTACGCTGGTTCGGAAGAACGCCGAACATACTGCTCTCTCTCCGCTTCGACTTGCTAGGAGGAGGGTTTTGGTACTGTTTTCCGCCGCCGAATTGGTCATATGCTGGTCCTCCCAGAGTAGGAGTCGACCTGCCATACTCCGGGCCTGCCATTGTCGGGAAACTTCCAATAGCCTGCATTCCAGATTGATCATACCCGGTTTGCATTGGTGCAAAGCCTGATTCGTGGCCAGGATTTTGTTGTTGACGTGGCTGTGGTTGGGGTGGGGCAGACACGGTAACTTCAACTGGAGAGTCGGATTGATCTTCTCCAAAGATTCCGCCATACTGTTGCAAGAACAAAGCAAAAACAGGAGCAGGGATATTCAGCGTGGGAGAGAATACGATACCAACATTACGGACCGTCATCTTGTTGACGTCCGCATTGTTAATGATGTTGATCAGGAAGCCGGATAGGTATCTCAACAAGGCGTGATTTGCACGTGGAAGTCGGTGCACGAGTCCATTGAGAGCGCGGATTTTGTCGTTGAGATCCTGCAGCTCGGTGACAGCCAGGAATTCCAAGTGCAGTTCTCTAGTCAATATCGTGCTTGGCAATTCTCTTAGGTACAATTTCAAAAGAGAGGCGACTGCATGAATATCGTAGTACTGTTCATCGGTGACCAAGTTCACATCTCCCTCCTGGTTGAAACGCTCACGTAGTTGTTTGATGACAATGTTGGACCCGCTAAGTCTGAAAATTCCTTCCTCGTTGACTGCATTTTTTGCATCGAGATATTCAATGCATCGATAGACCACAGCTGGCAGTTCAACCCTGATATCAGCTGGGTGGTTGTAACGAACTGCCTCTGACAAACCTGCCCCAAAAGCTGGTCGGATGGGGCCGTGTTGCTCGACAGCCATTTGAGACAGATTAGATTGTTCCGACTCTTGTTGTGATTCACTAGAAACCCGAGGCTTTGATCCAAATCCAAAGAAGCTCCGTTTCCTCGCCTTCTTATCCTCGGCGTTAGGGACTAGAAGGTTCGGCTTGTTACCCCAAGAGCTACCATCTTGAATAACCTGAGCATTTTTCGGTGCTGAAATGTTCTTCAAAGGCTGTGCTTGGTTCATTGGATCTCGTTCACGACCGTAGGTTGGCGGTGATGGAGTCCCCGATTGTTTAGACCTTACATTCTGTGGGATGCTGCCTTGCTTTGTCTTTTCGTAGCTTACACCGCGTAAATTATCCTCCGTTAGGTCCGGGAGGTTCTGCTGCCTGTCATGTGGTGGGTACGTCTTCTTGTTCGTCCTCATGCTACCTGAGCCTCCAGAGCCGCTTCGGGTGCGAGTAGCGCGCGGGGGTGCCTCGTCCTCTGAACCCTTGTAATTGACGTATTGCAAAAGAGCCTCCACCCATTCATCCCGCTCAGCATCACTCTCGGCGCATAGCACATGTCTTACCAGACTGCTCGAGTCTTTTCGCTTAGGCTCCAAGATCAAAAAGGCATGCCGATATTGGTTTTCGTTGTTTTCTTCAGCCTCTGCACGTGCGGGCGTATCAGTCTGTTGTTGCTGCTGCTGCTGCTTTCCAATCTGAGCACTGGGTAGCTTGATCGTGCCTAGATGAGGGCCCCCAGGAGATTCAAAGTATCTGAAAATTGGACCGTCCAGTACGAAATATCGAGCCTTCCATCCACCAAAATTCTTTCCTCTCTTGGTCAAATATCCATTCTTTAATGGTCGACCACCAGGACCAGTCTTGGCCGGGCTTTCGCTGGTCAAGCTAGGTGTAGAATCTTCCCCGTGAGGTGGGAATGTGTTTGTGGAGAGGTATTTGCAAACTTCAAGAGCTGAGGCTGTATCCATTTGGGTATTCATAACCTCGTCCAAGTAAGTGTCTAGAGCGACACGTCTTGCGTCCACTTTGGCAGGAGCATGCCCGCTGAACAGAGACCTTTCGGGGGTTTTGGCGGTAAAAGTGGGTGATTGCTTTAGGGTCTGGTCGAGTCGCGCGAGTGATGATGAATCTTTCTCGACTCTCCACAACTCTCGACCTTCTGATCGATTGAAAATCGCAAGGGTGAAGACTGGATCTTCTTCAAAATTCTTTGGGAACATCAAACTAGCCCTTGAAGGCTTCAGTCGTGACGAGGCAACCTTGACCTCGATTGAAGGTAGGGCGTTAGGGGGAAGCAACAAGTCAGGATATTCTTCTGTAACTAGTGATCGGTCGATGGCGCCCGAGCTAGGACTTTGAGGAACAGGAGAGCCTTTGGGGCTGTCATCATTGGGACTGTCCCTGCCTTTCTTGCCTAGTGTCAAGGGCTTGGGTGACACAAGCTCGAGAGGTTCGCCTTTTGGAGGTAAGAGTGGTGACAATGGCCCGGACAATGGTGGCGATGTAAGAGACATGGGAGTTCCTGGTGGGAGTGGAATTGGTTGTCGAGGAGCTCGCGGTGAAAGAGGTACTGCACCAGGGAAAGCAGCCATTCCACGGGGAGATAATGGAGGAGAAGAAATAGAGGTAACTGATCCCACGGAAGCATGATTGGAATTGTTACGCGATGTTATTGGTCTTGGGCTTACAGGAAGTCCTGGTGTTGCCAGCGGAGCTGATAATACCCGCTCAGACACCCTATCCGACGCATCACTCAACACACCTGCTAGAGAACCAGAATTCTCACCCATTGGAGATAGATGGCGCAAGTGTGCATCTGGTGGTGCAATTGGCACCGTTGGGCGTGAGCTTGGGCTTAACGGCATTGGCTCTGCTCCAGCTGGAAACGTGCCTTCCTTTGGAGTGGTGGGCTTAGATTTGGGAGTACGTCTGCCACTATTTTGGGCACTCCGTAAGGCAGCCTGCTTCATAGCTGCCACTTCTCGCTCTCTTTCGTCATCCTCTCTGGTCTTTCGTCGCCCACGCTCGGAGAAATTTGGTATTTCATCAACTTCTAAAACATCATCATAATCAGAATCAGATTCTTTCCCGGTGGCAGAAGCCTGTCGCAGGTGAGAGCTTGGGTTACTTTTATTCCCTAGGTTTAAAGGTGCTGGGGGAGCTTTTCGTGGAGGCGTTGGAAATGTTCGTAGACCTTCGTCTGGATTCGGAGATGGCTCTATAAGGGTCAGTGTAGGTGGGCTCTGGCTCGACATTGGCGCTTTTGGAAGTGCTGGTAGACTACTAGGAGGCCCTCGAGGTGATTTTATGGGATTGCTTCTGGATGGAGGTAACGATGCATTATAAGGCACTCCCTGTTCAACATCTAGCGCAGGTGACTTTATGGGAGCTGCTTCAGTTGCATCAGGATTGTACTGCTGAAAGGCGTGTTGCGTCGGAGATGGCATTTTGTGTTGGGCTTCAACCATATTACCCAATGTAGGGGTTGCGGTCGCATATGCCGGTGGTGTAATTGGATAAGGTGCTAGGGCTACATCAATTGGAGATGGTGCGCGTTCTTTTGATGACTGGCTCAAGGTGGGGGAGACTTGGGCATCGGGATCACTTCCTCTGGAGACTTCCACTATCCTGGATTCCGAAGCAATTGATCCTGCTTCGGAGCCGTTCATTTCCTGAGTCGAATCCACGGGCGAAGGGTTCGCGATGTGTGCTAGACTTTCCTTCAATTTCTTTCGGTAACGCTCCTTGTCCTTCAATGCTCGCTCCAGATCCTTATTCAATCCCAGGATCATGGCCCTTTGCTTATCAACTAGCCTCCATAACTGCGCATTTTGTGCCGCCTGCGATTGCTTCTCCTTGAGCAGGTACTGTATCACACCCTCGGGGGAGCCAACCGTCTGTACGAGGCTGGCAATATCGGGGGATCCAGAAGACTTCATATCTTGCGAGGGTTTTTGCGAATGGGTGCCACTAGATAATGATGAAATAGCCGAGTCGATTGAAGACGTTCGTGGAGGAGGTCGAGCCATATCTAATTGATGTTGAGGGACTGTAGCGGGTAGTGGTCTCGTGCCCGTGTGATTTATAAACCCTCCTGAGGGCTTCAAGACAGGATCAGAGACACTTCGAAAAGGAGCATTCGTGTCGTGTAGAGATGGACCGAATCTGTAAATTGGAATAAGTGGCCAAAAGATTTACTTGAGGGTTATTACCACATACCTTGAACTCTTCCCTTCCGAATTTTGCTCTCTATCAGTCGAAGAATCTCCTTCGGGTCGGTAGAAGGTTCTTTCGGAGGCCAGTAGATCGTCCAGACGCTCTTTTGGCGAACGGGGCCCCTCGTTGGAATTGAGCTGTTGAATAGACACCGGCGAGGCAAAGAAGTGATCCGCGCCGTTTCTGTCAAAGGTACTTCGGGTTGGCGTCACGCTGGTGGGCGGAGATGCAGTAGTACTCGTATGAAGAGGGCTTGGGGCCGCCTTCCGCTGGGACCTAGAGGGGGGAAACAATAGTATGAGCCAAGTACGGAGGCACGGTTGGAACAAGTGGATGTGGTGATGATGATGAAAATGATTCGGGTACAGGCAGGAGTAGGGTAATAGAGTAATGGAGCCGTGTAGCAGGTGAGGCAAGTCACAAGTCAGGCAATGGTGGTTGTGAATGTAGGGAAATGGTTGTGAGGGGACTGAGCTATGCGTACCTCTCCATGTCACTCGGTGGGTTAGTGTCGGTCGGTACTCTTGCTGAGACTTGGATACAGGCTATAGCACTGTACTCCAAACTCTACTTGGACGCACCTGTATCCGTAGCTACTACGGTAGAGTCGATGGAGAACTTTCGGCGGGCGGCCAAGGGACGCTGGTCAGTGGTGTTGGTGTTCAAGTGTTAGGTTGGCGCTGAATTGGATGCACTCAGACTCCTGCGCGCAAGCGGAGCTCTGCAGGTGGTTCGCGGCGGTCGGCTGGTGCGGTCTGGGCTTGGGCTGCGGGAAGAGAAGAGAGGGTTTCGGGAATGCGTGAAATGCGTGAAATGCTTGAATGGTAGGGAGGTCCTGTCGTGATGTCGCAGCAATGCATCAAACGACACGACGATGATGCTGATCCACGTTTTTTTGGGCGCTGGTCTGATTGCGCGGTGCAATGGTTTTGCCACTGGTGGTCGTAAGGAGAGCAATGGAAATCAGATGAGTGCAGGCACGGGCATAGGCACTGGCACTGGCACTGGCACTGGCAGAACTCCCGCAACGTCAACGTCTCCAAGTAGCTCACGCTCAGGCGCAAGCTCGGGGACAGAGGCTCGAGAGAGGATCTCAGGAGATTCGCCTCATTACTGTACCTGTAGAGCCCTGGTGGTGGAGACGGTGGGCGTGGAGAGCACAGAGATGGCAGATTGGGTGGAGGGGACTGTAACCGCCGTATGGGGCTAGAAGCGTGGGAGAGCTCTCGCTTCCTAGCCTAGGTATCGGTTGACTGGCGCCGGGATGCTAATGCTGTACGGCAGTACCTTTTCAAGCAGTGACCGTCGTTATTAGTGAATCATTGAATTATTGAATTATTGAATGATCGAGTTTCTATCACACTTCAACCGAATCAATGTGGCGTATTGGAAGTCGAGGAATTGCAGTTGATGCACAACCGAGGCAATATCTGAAGAAGCTGGAGGTGGTGGAGGCAGAGCTACCTCGCTACCTAGAAAGCTCAAGATATCCGCAATAGGCGCTCTAGGTGCTGTACGAAGTGACACAGTATGGAGAGCCTCCGAGAGCCACAAAGTTCTTACGTCAGCGTGCTGGTGTAGAAGTAGCAAGGGAAGTTGCAAGGGACTGAGCTAGAAGTGCTTCAATAGATTCAACGGCATGTTGATTCACAATGCGCTGGCTCAACTCTTTTTCATGACTCTTTCTTCCTAAGAGGAGACTGCACTATTCACAACCACTCATTCTCTGTCATCTCATCTACTTCGTAAATCGTAAATCGTACATCGCCAATCACTGCATCGCCAACACTTCATCGCCAAAACCCGCAATGGCAACAACAGTCAGGGCTCTTCAGGTCAAGCAGCCGTCAAGCTTTGGTCGTTCATGCACCAGCAGAGCCCAGTCAACCCCCGAGCGATCGAGGCTTTCCCGCTAACCCCCTGAGGGTCACCCATCATCCTGTACGGAGCTGTATACTTCAGTAGTACGAAGTATGTCGGAATTACCTACATGTAACCCGTACAAGGTTCGCTTTATTCCACTACCGAACTATACAAGCATATACAGGCCTAGCACGGCTCCTGGATGGCGCACACCAACGCTGTGCTTCGGCTTCCACGGGCTCCCTTACGAGGAGTCAAGAAGGACAAGATAACGGAAGGCTACTCCTGCCATGTGGTGTAAAGAGCGGATCTTTGCACCCGTCCGACAGTACTACCATGGCGACAGAATTCGGCTTTCAAAACCAGGGACGGTACGGCACTATATCTTACACGACCGTCGAAATATAAAGTCGTTTGAGGCAAAGGTAAAAAGCCTGATAATACGTGTATTTGTACGGAGTACTCGTCTCTGGATCTACAGTACAAGTATACACCCTACCGAGTATTACCCCCTCAGAACTAATTCCCAACCCCTGCAAAGCTTCTTTCGTCGACTATCCCGGAGTACCTCAGAAGTCTGCTCTCGGAAGTAGATGGGGCCGTTCACCCTCCGGCAAATCTAGCTGTCAGCCTGCCAATAGTTGAACCGTGCCAGACTACAAATTAATTCAGGGACGCACAGCATACCAAAGTCTCTCGGGTTCGTCCCGATCCAAGATCATTGTCCATAATGTGTTCGCCTCCAGCCAAATTACTTCGAAGTAGAAGTTGAATTCTCATGCCAAGCGGGTGACTACGTCTGGATCGAAACATCAATCTGGCAAAGCAGCCACAACGAATACAAAGCCAGAACCTGGAGAAGCACGAGCCTAGGGCTGGGATTCCACATGCCGAGATTCGCTATCACAGGCGAACTACCTGCAGGATTCTGGTCATGGTTATCTGCATCCTGTAACCTCCTTTAGATTAATTAGTCCTTTTTTGTCTGCAGGTACCTGAGAAAACTGTCACCCAGATGGTCCAACGGGAAAAGGTGAGAAAAGAAGGCCAGTCAGGGGCGGCCAGACCAAACAGACAACCAACTGCAACACACTTCGACGGCGACCGAAGAGATGGCCGATATGTTACTGTACCAAGCCGTAAGTAGGAAACGGTCTGACCTTTTTTTCCGTGCGCGATCTCCCAAAACATCTACAAATCCTTAGCATACTTAGTACGTCTTCTACGCCTTCCAGAAAAATCCCAAAGCCAAGTCTTGCCGTTCGATACGGTATAAAATTTAGCGGGATTCCCAAGCCAAGCCTTAAATCGACCACTCAAGCTTCGCAGGGGAGAATTTGCAACGGCTGCCGCATGAGGCTCTTCCAAACCAGGGACCGAATTACAGTAGTAAAGAAGCAGAATATACGTGAAACGGAAATAATTCTCCAATCAAAACATAAATTACCTCAAGGAGAATACCCGGCTGACCTGACCGTTCGCCCTGACAAACCACAATGTGTCTCATGTTTGTTGTTCACCAACAAGGAGAAAAGCTAGCCACATAGAGGACCTTCATGCATGGAGCGCACCATAGCGAATTTTGCCGATTACAACCGAGCCCCTTTTCTCTATCTCTCTTCTGAGTCTTCTCTCTAAACAAAAAAAAACTCGAGTATCGTCTGATAATGACGTCGTTCTCGATTAGAAAGCGCTCTATTTAGGCGAGTAAGAGGACCCCTAACATTAGGCCCCGGCGATAGCAAAAAAAGGGCCCCACCCCGTGACAAATCAGCGCTTGGAGAAACACAGTCGAGACAACATCAACCCAATAATACCATGAGGAGATCTCGAACCCCACCTCCGTATATCTCATCCCAATAACGACGCTTGACTCTTGGGCAATGGGAACGTTTACTTTCTATGATTCACGACGTAAATATTTACTTTCCTTGGCAAATGGTTAATCCTCTGATTCAAACAAAAGTCTTGGTTCTCTGACTGGTACTCGAGTACAAGTAAACACAGTAAGTGGACAAATATGGTCCGAGTGGAAAAAAATTAGCTTCGTGAACCGAGTAGGCGGTGGGCAGACGATCTTTGGATGAAGCTTATTTCTGATATTAATATTGATATTGGTATCGATGGTCTGGGTACGGATGGCATAGATCTTCTTCCTGCTTGAATGCGTCTGATGAATTCGATTTACGATACCCCTCGGATTGAGATGGGAACTGGTAGATACTGTACCCCTCTCTTCGTGAAAAATTGCCTTGTGAGTAAAGAGGTGGGATTCTTACAGGGCCGAAAAACTTACCGTTCAAAATTACAAATGTCATACAGTACCCGCGAGCAAGTCTTGAAATAAGGCAGGGAAAAGGGTCTAGTAATATCAGAAGGGGGTAAGTATCTTTCCAACCACCTACTCACAGGACATAATAGGATAATTTCCAGTCTCTAGTTTCCGTCCTTTCCTCTACGGACGAGTACACGGTTACACTCCATACTCCATACCATAGAATACCTCGATCAGACGGGCTAGGCTGCTTTGCAAATGCCATCACAATAGTTCCTACCAGTACCCCTCCCCTTCGCGAGTAATGCATCAACGGACATGACGGGATGGTTTATAATTCTTGTTCTGTAAGGACTAGTACCAATACTCGAGTAATACGAGTATAAAGTACTACACCGATTGTAATTCTTGTATGGAGTATCTGGTTGTAGAGTAGATCATCTTTGTAGGAAGTATGGTTAGTGTTTAGAGTATGGTGTATGAGGAGAGGGAGTATGAGGAGAGGGAGTATGAGGAGAGGGAGTATGAGGAGAGGGAGTATGAGGAGAGAGAGTGGGTAGGGTAAGGAGGGGTAAGGGTAGGACTAAGTCGTGACTAATCAATCCAATCTACTCCACCTATAGCACTTTAAATTCCCTACTTTAAATTCCTAACCCTATGTAAATCCTAAATCCTAAATTCTATCATATCACCAATATCATATCATAACATGAAACTCCCCTCCCCCTCCCCCATCCAACCTAACCCGGTCCGTGACCTTAGATCTATAGTATAGTAATCTTACGTAGAGAAAAAAAATTACCTACGGTAAGAAAAATTTTAAAGGGAAAGGGAGAGGGAAAATATATTTACCCAAGATTACATGTCTCTACTATGGATACTACTGTAGGTACTAGGTATTGTACTAGGTACTGTACCCCACAGTCCCACTGAATGAAAGTATATTTGGTATGGTATGGAGTAGGTAGGTACTTTATTCCATACAAGCCGCCGTACCAGGCTAGGGTGAAAGGCCAGGGTGAACTAGGGCGAGAGAAAAAAAAGAAATTCTATGCTTAGGTAAGGTGTGGTGAGGTAAGGTGAGGTGGTTGGGAGAGGAGAGGGGGAGAGGGAAAGATGAAAAGTTACTAGATGGTGGTGGGATGGTGGGGTGGTGGTAATGTTGTCTAATCTTGTCTGGTTTAGTCTGGTTTACTCTGTCTAGTCCCTACTAAGTAGGAAGTATTATAGATGTAAAATTTTAAGTACGAGGAAAGTTCCTCTTAAACCCTATGTTTTTCTTGTTTTTAACGAGTATAGATAGCGAAGTATATAGAATACTAGATACTATATAGTAAAGCTACACACACACACCTTTTTCGCGGACTAAATTTTTTGTTCTAAACGATTTTGTCTCTTCTTCCTTAGACTAAATAATCTATTTCCTTCCGAGGAGATGGCTCCTCCTGGGCCCCCCCTTACCCCTACCCCCT
>UNPT01000765.1:0-11412 GCA_900536445.1 Hymenoscyphus occultus | reverse complement strand
TAGGCTTTCCTATCTGCGACCCCTGTAGCCTAGGGGGGATTTTCCCCCCTAGCGTCCTTTGTCCTGTCTAGGAATTATCTAGGAGCTAGCCTTTAGGTGTTAGTATCCGCCGGACGTTAAATAGAAATAAATAAATAAATAAATAAAGTAATTATGTTACGAAAAAAGATTAAGTTCTTTATATTACTTAAGATATCACGTAAAAACAAATCAATAGTATGATCACAAGCTTAATACCAAGAAAGCAATTAAGCAAATCGTAAAAACCTATTCCTTAGCAAATTACACAAAAATCCCTGAGACCCTTGAACTCCGCCGCAGTGAATTGCAAAAGGTTTCCTTCACCTTTCCAACACCCTTCCGCAATCAGCCGATAACGAATACCAATCTAATGCGGCTGAAACTCCCAGAAAGATAAGATATCTACCGCTTATCCATTTTCGGAAGTGATCATCTATAAAAGTTGGCTCAAATCCAATTCACCTTCAACCGCAAGTGGTCAGCGCTTCTAAGCGACCACAACATAAATACAGGTCGTCTCCCACCTCGAGGACTCTTTTTTTCTTTCAACAACCATCAATTCCTCCACACAACGGTAAGATACCTCTGCTTCCAGACACCCCCAGATTGAATTTGCCTAACGCGCGGGTACATAGTGAATCCCTCTGATCGCGATCTGCAACAATGGATCTCACTGCAGCTCCCACATTCGAGTTGGTTGTGCAATTCACCAAGAGACTCTCCAAAAAGCTCGAAAAAAATAATCAAGAATCCGCGCAAGCCTTCCAAGAACTCGCCGACCAACTACAATCTGCAGCATCAGACTGCAACATTTACCGAGTGAGCAATGTACTCGTTTTGCGATGTCCCTCCGAAACCGCGCGAGACTGTTACCATAAATCATTCCTTTCAGAAAGCTTCAACGTTGTCGGCCGATCAGTAAAATTATACGCCCTAGCAGTAAAAAAAGCAGAATAATGGTGGTTTCCTGTCAAGGTCCAATTTCACAAAGCGAAAAACATCACACTTCCCGATGACATCCCAAGCCTGGCCGAAGCATACACAGCCCTTTCATCACAATTGAAAACCCAACCCCAGATCTCTCACTGCCACATCATTTCCACGAAAGACCTTGTCATCATCCGATGCCCCTCACATCATCTGCAGCGCATTTACAAAAGACGGTACGATGGCGCGTCAGTCATGATCAGTGGAGTCAGCTTCCAATTATCGGCGGCGAGTGACGAGAAAGAGTTGATCGGCACTATTTTGGCGTATGAAAATTCGCAGTTTATGAAGGAGGTCGATGCTGAAATCAAACTTCTCCTGGAAGGTAACGTTGGGGATTCTGAGGAAGAGCATTCTGGAGGACAACCGACCCAGCTCAAGGAAGCTCCTCAGACGCAAAATGGCAATGGAGAATCTGTCATCACTTCGAAGATTTCAGAAATGACGCCAAACGTTCCGAGAATACCTTCTATGCGGGATCTACAACACCAGAACGATGAATATAAGGATATACTAGGTAAACAACAAGAGAACATCCGACATCTCACTCAAACCATCACATCACTCCAAGAACAACTTACCGCCGCAGACAAAGCCCAAACTCTGCTGCGAGAGAAGCTTGAGAAAGCCGAATCTGCCAACAGAAAGGCAGCCGCCCCTCAAAATCCCAAGAACGATGCCATGGAAGAGAGTTCGACAGGAAACGAGAGGCGTCGTGTAGCCACTGTGGAGGAAAATTCGGAGACTAGAGGTGTTATCAGCCAGCCTAATAGGCATCGTGTAGAAACTGTGGAGGAAAATGCGAAGGCTAGAGGCATTATTAGCGATCCTAATAGTTGGCGGCCAGGACAGCCTGCTAGACTCCCTCCAGGAACTCCTCGCAATCCGCCTGGGTATGTCAGAACGTATCGCAAGATCACACAAGAAGAGTGCGAGATCCCGATTCCTGCTGGCCATGATATGTTTCGACATGAGAGTGGCTACCTGTTCTGGATGCCGGCTGGAATTTTCGGACTGGACTACGAAGAATGAAATGGATGGAACTGTGTAAATTAGAGATACCTGCTAGCTTCATGCAATTAAGTTGGTACTTTGCCTTGAAAGAAATCGTTTTATTTTGTTTTACCGCTACTTGAAATCTAAGTGACATGAACAAGCCCTTATGTTTGAGTTGAGAACATCAGAACAAGCGTGATATCCCACTCTCCCCCTTTCAGGAAAGTGGATCGACCTTGTACAATAAACACTATAGGGGCGAGGGTAATAAAGAAGGAACATCTAGACTGAGAGAGACGCTATAGCAGCGTGGTAAACTTGAGTAGTTGAGTTGAGTAGTGTCACCTAATCAACTCAACTCAAGTAGTGAAAATTCCTATTCAACCTAACTCGCCAAGTACTCGATTAACTCATAAGTAACTCGAGCAGTGTCGGCCCGATATCCCGTAGCGCACCCGGCCTCGCTCACGGAGCTCCAGGCAGTCGGTCCAAACACTTGTACGTATCTAGGTAGGTAAACGAGTGCCCCTACATTATATATATGCTATCACGTGGCTATTAGAGACAACCTAACGGGTGTTTCTTATATTATAGTCACGTTATATATAACTACTAGAGTACTACTCGAATAGTCAAATCTACTACTCAACTCAACTCAACAGAATCACCTAATCATATTTATTCAACTCAAATCGATCAGTACTCGAGTCAGGTTAAGTATTTGATTAGAAGTGTTACCACGCTGCGCTATAGAAATATAACACTTTCGACTAATTTATAGTACCGGAATAGTATAAAACCCCAAGAGATTTATAAAGAAAACTAAATATAAAAATTACTAAAAGAAAAGAAAAGTACGTAAGGTACCAATAAGTTCTTTATTTATATGACTATATTCCAAAAGGGAGTTAGAAATATAAAGATACTTAGTTTATCCAAGGACTACTTTCCTAAACCAGGGTTTCACATTCCTAATAACTATACTATTAACCTACTACGAACACTTTCTTCATGGGAGAACAGGAGTGGAATTAAGTGATGGTATCTTTGATTGAGTTTATAACGTTGTAGTAGTAATAGCTGTTGTGTTGGTAGTAGTAGCTTTAAGAGCTGCTAAGATTAAAGCAGATTGGTCTATAGCCGGATTTACCGTTTTTCCACGACACGTGTGCCGATAATCGATATTATATAGTCACACGAAAGCCACCTTGAAGTCTTGAGGGTGGAACTTATAAGTCTATGAACTTCCCAGTACCACACATCAACTAATCAACGTAGTCATTACTCTATACTCCTACACACCCCTCTTATCACAAAACCATCCCAAAAGCCTCACACAACCCAAATAACCACATAAACAGTTTAGAACAATAGTTACTCGTTACTTTTTATTTGTCTAGGTATACTACTACAGTATAGTCATCTTCCTCATACTACAAGGTTAATACAACAACGTTTTATAATTTATACAGTGTATACAGATATAGAGTAACGACCAGATATCTTACGTATACCAATATCCATTAACCCATCTATAAGCACAGGAAACAAATTTTCTAAATGGGGGGGGACAGAAAATGTAGATTTATTTCTCATAACTATAACCCACATCCACTCCTAACGCCAAGAAGAAACGCTGCGCACTCCAAAGAAGCACCACACTTCAAACAATCCCGCAATAGAAAGAAGCAAGTAAATCTACTTCAAACTAGTATAAGCCGCCGAAATCTTCCCTTCAATGATCTCTACCCACTTCCCCGCCTTCTCGAAATCTCTATCGTCAATTGCTTCGACCAACCCCGGGAACACCGCACCCGCATAGCCTGTCCATAACCCTGGGGCAAAAATCACATGTTTGAACCAGGATCGGCCTTCGAGTCCGTCCTCGTGGACGAATTGTCGCTCGAGGTATTTGTACTTGTCGTTGACTCGACGGATGCGGATGATGAGTTTGAGCTTCGAGACCCATTTCCACCATGGGAGGTCGACGCCGGCTTCTGAGGCGAGTTGGGAGGCCCATGAGTCTATGAGAGGTTATTTAGCATCGTACATGAATTATGAGTATGTTTAGTATGTGAGGGGAATGACTTACCATGAGCTTCCGCTGCCTTCTTCAGTTTGTGTGCCACCTTGTGTAGTTTTGCAAATGAGAGCTGGAGTTCTTGCACGTCTCCCTTGGGTGCGCCAGGAGTTGGACGTTCACGAGCTTCCATCTCATCCTCCTCCGTTGACTGCCCAGTCACCAAGGCCTCTAGCTTAGACTCTACTTTCGAAATATAACCGTCAATTGCAATAGCATAATCAGTGGCATTGAGTGGGATGACGGGTGCCTCTGAAAGCTTGGCAGTAAAAACCGCCCACAATTTGGCCATAGTAGCATGGTAATGAAACCCAGGATCTAAAACTGTTAGTATGGAGCAAACAGAAGTAGAGCAACGGTAACAAACCTCCATAGGTATTCATCCAGTAGAAGGAGTCGTAGTTGGAGTGATATTGGTATACGGGTGCTCCAGGATCAGTTGTAAAGCCCATATCGATCGAAGGGATTCCTGCGAAATCTTGAAATGCTGTGAAGTCACTTCCACTCCCCATAGTGCTGATCTTCTTGTCCCACAAATCTCCAACTGTTTGTCCAGGAATTGTTTGATTTGGAGATTGAATCAAATCAGCAACGTCGTAAATGAGCTTATTCAACAAAGGGCTTGCGGCGGCTTTGAAAACAGGGCCAGTGGTAGCTACATCAACGTTGACATAAGCAACATTCGCATGACGCAACCATGGTAGGTATTCCTCAACCCATTCAGTGGATCCAATAAGGCCATACTCCTCACCATCCCAAGAAGCAAATACAATAGTGCGTAGAGGTTTCCATCCCTTTGAGACAGCAACACCAAAAGAACGGATAACCTCGTTGAGTGCAGCAGAACCGCTGTTTGGGCTAGAGAAAAAGTCAGCTCGCAAGTTTTGAAGATTTCATATGACATTCCGTTGTGTGAAAAGGAAAAACAGAGAATAAATGGAATAAGGGTCCAAGAACTTACTCTCCAGCGCCTCCAGCTATCCAAGCATCACGATGATTTCCAATCACAATGACTTCGTCAGACAAGGTTCCGTTAATTGTACCGATTACATTCCAAAGGGGAGTAGTAACATATTCCTGCTCATTTACTAGGTTTAGAACCAGATTATCCGGAGAAGGTCCAACGTGATACTTCACACCCATGTGCTCCAATCCCAAATTCCGCTGCCAATACTTGTTGAAATCCTTTGCGGATGGACCATGGCCGTTCAGAGCTTTAAGAATTGGCAATGCGTCAACATAAGAAATTGGGATTGAAGGTATCGAAGGAATCTTTCCTTCAACTGGCTCCCGTGGAACCCCAGGCTTAGAGGCATATCCAGGTGTGGTAGGGTCGCCTGGTGCGATACTCAAAAATTGAGCACTGCCTCTTTGTACACTGCTTGGATTTCTTGCTGGGCCTTCAGGATACGGCTTAGCACCTTTCTCCTCCGTCACTTCTCCATCATCCCCGGGATCAGAGAACAGAACAGCACCAATCATTCCCAGTTCTTGAGCACGCTTAATTTTGAGCCCTCTAAAGATCCCACCATATCTTGCGATAGCAATCTTTCCTTCCAATGGCATTTCCAGCTTGACAAGGTCCTCAAAATCCTGATATGTTCCATAGTTGACGTAGACATAAGACCCCGTGACGTTTCCGCTAGCACTGTAACCATGAAATGTTGGGATCCGATTGTCCAATCCGGTGGTCGGGTCCTCCTCCAGTACATCTTCCTCCAAGCTGGCCTCGAACTTGAGCTTTTTCTCTTCATACAATGCTAATCGGTGGCCGAGTGGATAGTTGATGTACACGTCATATGTCGCAATATCTGCTTGAATGCCAAACTCCTGCCATCTTTCCTGGGTCCAGAGAACTTGGCTGTAGTTCTTGCCTGCCAGATGGGGACCAGAGGTGTAGTATTTACTCCATTCCTGTGCCTTTTCTTCCTTTGGGGTTTCGATCAAAATACTTTGGAGCTCTTCAAAGGAGAGTGCATTTGGGGTATGTTCGAGAGGTGGGGGTGGGGGATTGTGGTGGTGAGGAGGTCGTGGGTGATATCTTGGAAGCAGTCTAGCTGGTAGGAGGAACAGGACGACGAGGGCAATTAGCGACGAGCACAAGGCAATGGTGCAAAATCGACGGACGGTGCTATGCGAATATCTTTGTCTAGGTTGCCCGACCCGAACGGTGGTGATGAGGGGGCTCCGCTCGTTCGGCATCTTCTCTTTCGCAATTGAGCTATCCATGGTTATTGTCAGCAATGGAAGCGAATTGGTGAGACAAGTCGCAGCGTGCAAAAGATAAGGAGACGAGGAGGAGGAAGTGGTAAGAGGCAAATTTGAGATTCGATTATGTAGAGTAGTAGCTGATCCTGATTTGCTAGCTGCGATTGACCATGGCACTCCAACCACCCACTGCGAGATTAAGTTGATTCGCTATATATGCAAAATGATGCCATTTGCATTGTAGATCTCGTAGATAGCCATCAAGCTTTGGTAAGTGGGAGTACCTATCGAGCCTATGTATACTAGGTAGTATGCAAGTTGCCCGTAGCGGTAGGTGTAGGTACGTATCCATATCCATATCTGGCCCGCAGCTGCAGGTATAAGAAGGTGGGGTGGTGAAACAATACCTAGTCCTACGTACGTGAGGAGAGAGGGGGATGGTGTTGTCTTGTGATGAAGCGAATGAAAAGTCTCTTACCTTGAGTGAGAACCTGATCAATGGGGAGAAGCAGAAATCAAATGATCTCTGGAATCGCACTGATGATTATTGTGCTGCCATTAGCTAGATGTGAGTGTACTGAGTAGCATTGACAGCAAACGTCCCGAGGTTGCAGTCGTACCCTTTGCCCTCAACATTGGATCCGCCATCGGTGATCGGCGTTAAGTGGGAGCCTTATCTCACATGACGCGAGGCCAGGCGGGCACCCTCGTACCAGCCACTGTTAGTCAGCTGTGGCTTAAGGGATACAAATAGTGGGGCATATAGCTTAATTCATCATTCTCATTGGCAGCAAGGCCGGTAGCGGCTCTCCTCGGCATTCGGCGTATCGCATTGAGAAAATGATTGAATTCAAATGTACTTTATGCCCCTCGTATTTTTCCATGTACACTTGTACCTCGCTTGCACACCACCAATATCAATTGCAACCGTCTTGAAACTTTGACTTGGATCCAGCAATCTGATCCTTATCGTATGAGAAAGCAATACCAGAGATAATCAACGAACCTGCTGCTGTAGGTTCGGATTGACTCAGGGCCCTCAAACTCACCGCCACCAATTCTCCTCAGCTTAGTGGGCTGCTAGACTACTGTGCTCGCTGGGCTACATAACCACCTGGGTACTCCATACATACCAACCGGCTAGCTCAACCTATTGAGGAATAGTTGCCCCTCTGTTGGTGTGTAAGGCGAGCGCTAGCTGCGGGAGCGAATGCTTCTTTTCTCATCCCTCGCCCGGTCCGGTTCCGCTGTGAGCATCAACAGCCATTCAATACCATCTCTACTCGTCCACCCCACTCCTCTTCTCTTTTCCTTCGTTTCCTCATCTTCTCAAGACCGCCGCTCTTTTTCTCCAATAGTAGAGCCAGACTATTTCTTCTACTCCGCTCTGCATTAGTTGATACCCCGCGTTCTATGGTGCTTCCGAACATTACACAGCGCCATCACATCGTTTCTTGAGGCTGACAAGCCTTTTCACCATCGATATGGCTCCAGGTCGGTCACGTGGGCCTGCAAAACTGCCTGTGCAGCAGCTCACAATTCTTGGTGAGTCTTCGAGCCTTCCTAATCAACAAATTGATATCATATGCGTTAAAAGTACTCGTTTCGTCGCTGTTCGATTCAAAGGGAGGCGGGAGTTTGGGTTTCGGAATTTCAGAAGTTTTTGAGGTTACATTCGCAGAACTCTGACTATGCGTGTGACCGCAGTGTATTCTATCATTGTACTCAGCTGAAAATACACATTCTTGAAACTTCTTCAACCGCTGGTAGAGTAGTGCCTCAATCCTTCGTCTGTTTCGCACATATTGGATAAACTTATACCACGTCGCTGACTTTTTTACTCCAAGCAATATGTCGATTCGCCGAGCCCTTGGCACTGACTTCCGTGTATCCATATCTACCTGAGATGATAGAAAGTTTTGGTGTCGAGAGAAAAGATGTTGCTAAATGGGCAGGAATAACTTCGGCTGTGTTCAGTATAGCTCAATGTTTGACTGCCATTTTATGGGGAAGGGCATCTGACATGTTTGGCCGTAAGCCTGCCATACTTTGCGCATTGACATTTACTATGTGTTTTACATGTAAGTCTTGACCTTATTCAATTCACATCTTCGGCTCCTCCTGTGTAGTGAATCCACTTGAAAGTATTTCGAGAATCAATCATGACTAACGCGTTCATTTTCTAGTATTCTGGGGCACTTCGTCGTCCTTGCCAATGGCAATTGTTGCCAGAGCTCTCCTTGGTGCTTGTAATGGAAATGGTATGTCGGGTATTAACCAAGATTAAGGACTTGACTAAAAGATTACAGTTGGAATTATTCGAACAATGGTGGCCGAAATGGTTCCTGAAAAGGAACTTCAACCAAGGTAAGCAAAGAAAGGGCTTCTTCATCATACCTCAATTTCATCTTCCTTTCTTTTCTGTTCATTGTCCAAACCCCCCTCAATTAGATCTCGGACTTATGTGCAATCCCGCCAAGTACACCAAAGCTGACTGCTTCTTCAGAGCATTCTCTATTATGCCCTTAGTATGGAGTTTAGGTTCAATCTTCGGACCATCATTTGGAGGCTTCTTCGCAAAGCCAGCAGAAAATATGCCGGGATTATTTGGGCATAATGCTCTATTGATCAAATTCCCCTTTCTCCTTCCAAACCTGGTTGCAAGTGTTTTCTTTTTGACCGGTATTTCAACAGGAATATTCTTTCTTAAAGTAAGTTCTGAAAAAAATGGGGGTGTCACTGAGTTTTCCGTGGTAGAACATCGACAGTCACGAGACGAGTTATTTGTCTTTGCATCGCCAAAATGAGAGAATCCAATGATTTTAGTGATCTTATCCGTGAAATCCGGCTCTACTCCTTGGGAAAAACCAAACAACATTTGTTCTTATCATTGCTGACAATATTTTCTAGGAAACACTTGAGACCAAAAAACATAGAACAGATTGGGGTCTCACAATTGGAAGGAAAGGCGTAGCCCTCGTCAAAAGAGTTTGCAACATGAATAGCTCGAAAGGCAAGCCCCATCATTCGTTCTCCTCGCCTCCTGATGAGAGGACCTCCCTTCTTGGTCCCAAACCCTCGACAAATGACAATTCCTCCGAATCTTCTGATGTGGATTTTGCAAGTAAAAGCACCAAAAAGCCCGATTTACCAAGACCTACTTTGTCCGAAGTATTTACAAAACAAAGTGTCATTAATCTTGCAGCATATACACTGTTGGCTCTCCATGCTGTTGCTTATGATCAGCTTTTACCAATCTTCATGCACAACCCACAACAAAAACATGACTCTTCAAATACTCATCTTCCTTTTAAATTCTCTGGCGGGTTTGGACTCGGATCGGGCCGTATTGGAACTCTGTAAGCCCTCATACCTTACATCTCACCCCTCACACCTTTCCATCCTTCCCATTTCCCCAACATCCAAACACTAACATGATATATCAGCTTCACACTCTATGGCATCTGCGGCTGCTTCATCCAATTCCTGATATTCCCCCCAACAGCACGCTACTTTGGCGTCCTCCGCTGCTTCAAAGCCTGCGCCGTCACCTTCCCCCTAATTTGTTTCCTGACCCCCTTCACCGCACTAATCCAAAACTCCGTCCACCAACAAGCCACCATGTTCGCCATCATGGTCCTCAAATCCTTCGCCGTCATCTTCGCATTCCCCTGCTCCATCATCCTCTTAACAAACAGTGCGGCGAGTCTGAGGGTATTAGGTACACTTAATGGTGTCGCGGTGAGTGTCTCCGCTGTTGGTCGTGCAGTAGGTCCTGCGCTGGGAGGCGCGGCTTTCACCTGGGGATTGGAGAGGGGGTATGTCATTACGCCTTGGTGGTTACTGGGCTCGATTGCGGCACTGGGTGCGGTGCCTATTTGGTATCTTGAGGAGATGGAGGGGTTCAACAAGAAAGACGATGATTCCTCGTCTGAATCAGACCTCGACTCCGACTCCGAACAACAAGATCTTCTCAACACCATCCCAGAAGAACCTCGACCCCAATATCAACAGGCGGTTCTTGACAGAGAGGAAGCTTTCTCAGCACAAAATGAAGACGCCCTCGAGTTCTCGGACCCGAATACCCTTTCGCGCGTCCAGTCGAGGAAGAGTCAGCGACGTGCTAGTGCGAGCAATAACGCAGATGAGGAGTTTGAGAGGAGGGTTAGTAGTCCGATTGGTATAGGACAACCGGTTGGGAAGGGTGGGAGAAGGCTGAGTAATAGTCTTGCGGGGAGTGCTAGTGGGTATGGGACTGGGGGGACGAGTTTTGCATAGATTCTTCTTTTATTTTTGTGGACGTGTGGATGTGTGAGTGACGGGGGGGTTGTGGAAGGGGGGTTTGTGGTGTGAGGAGTAGGTAGATTTTGTGTTTGGGGTGGGATTGAGGAGGTTATAGAGGAGAGGGATAGTATATGGAGTTTATTGCTTTTTCTGATCTTATGAGCTCTTGTCCTTTCTCTTGCTTGATTGCGTACTTTGATCTCCCTTGTTTCCCAAGTACTCACCGTTCCGAACTCCGGAACGAGCATCGTAGTGTACATGAGTTTTCCGATGGTATTATATACATGCATGACACCTGCAATCTTTCCTCGCTCTCACAAACGAAGGGAATCCTCTCCCTTTCAGCTAATCTGTTTTTTGTTGGTAGAGTGTTATGTGTTACTTCAGCTTCAGCTTCAGTCTTTGTAGATCCCTAGAAATCTCTTTCATATAATCGTACATATTTACTTACCTCCTTCACATAACACTTACCAACTCAGATACCTACGCTGTAATACTCTGTATTACTCCATACTTAGAACCCAACGAACTACACACACATCACCTACCACACCATTCCTCCAGATCTCTAGAACTCTACTAACCCCATCAAAATTCAAAAGATAATCTTCTAAACCCTTTTCTCGTTTACAGCAACAGGAAAGCAATGGATTATTTATATATATATAGCTTGTTATACTCATTCTTTCTTTTTAGTTTTTGGTAAGTTATTTGTTTTTGATGAATCTAGGAGATAACGTCTGGAGTTGGGGTTTCTTTGGATGTGTGGGGTTGGAGGTGAGGGTGGTGGGGGTGATTTTGGGGGGAAGGGGTGATGTTTGGGCTTTTTGGTGGGG
>UNPT01000339.1:0-59291 GCA_900536445.1 Hymenoscyphus occultus | reverse complement strand
GTTGGGGTGGGGAGGGAGGAGGGGAGGAAGAGGAAGAGGGAAGGGGAAAGTGAGAGGGAAGGAGAGGGGGAAGGAGAGAGAGTGGAGGGTGGGGGAGGAGGAGAGGAACGTCCGAATTTGGGGGAGTGGGAGTTTTTTGTTGAGCGGGATTATGAGGTTCAAGAGGGGACGGCGCCGGGGAGTAGCACGGCTGTTGAGGAGGAAGGGGAGGGTGCGGGTCCGCCGATGCCGATTCTGAAGGGTGGGACGTGGGGGGGTCTGTGGAAGTAGGGGAGGGGGAGGGGGTTTGTATATTTCGTCTTGTATAAGCCTTTCTTGGGGTTGGTTTGGTTTTATATGGCATATTAGATGGATTTGGCTGTTGGAGCGTTAACGGAATGAGTCGTTGGTTTGACAGTAAGAAGATACAATGAAGAAGATAGAGATGCCGAGTCCTTCTAAGAGTATCACATGAATCTTTTGAAATAATGATGGATACTAGATAGTTCTCAGCATCATATATTCCGCAGACATAGTTTCGGTGTTTTTAGCAGGTCTTATTCTATAGGTACGGGGTAATAAAACGAATATAGTAGATGTAAGAACTATGTAAAAGAGAGAGGTGTCGTTATTACTTAGTTTAGATACTTTATAATTCATAACATATATTTTTAACCCTGTTTATAGATTCTCGCTTAGGTAAAAACCTTATACCATATAAACTACTATATAGACGAAGAAGTAAGTACGTAATAGGGTTTCTTTAGCGTGGCGAGAGTCTATTACTAATAGTTATATATCCTATATAGCGAACTACTTGTAGTATAAGTTGTTACTACCTTAATAACCTTGAAAATATCCCTAGAAGTACCTCAAAAAATGCTTAGTTAAGTTGCGAAAGTTTGATATTGTCACTTTTCAGACGATGATTATCGATGTCATAAATTCGGCGATATATTGGTATCGTGCCCAGGTCTACCCCAAATTCAAAAACTTGATACACATACGAGAATTATCAGAAAGTGGTATTAACCTCAAGGTACATCAACTACATTACCACCAAATGCAGACACGAAAGATCCACCGGTCTCTGACTAACTGACCAATAAAAACCACTACACACAAATTCCCAGCGATAAATCCTGTCCGGCTCTAATGAATACCTAATTCGTGACTGCAACACCACCTGGAAGCTGCTTGATCCATTGTCCACTTTTTCCAACATCTTCGACCACTTGTTGGTCTTTCTTACACTTCATAGAGTCTTGGGCAGATTGGATCTTGAGAACGCTGCAATTAGCATTGGCACATTTCCCACTTGGAAGGGCATCCATCGCTTTTTGCAAAGCATCTCCCTTCCAACCAAATAGATAATCGCCATGCTGACCGAATCCGGTCCTATGATTTCATGATTAGAATTACCAATGGCACACGCACAATTTCTACAGAGTAGGGACTTACGCATCACCAAAACTGTAAACAAAAGGCTGTTTCCCGCTCCCGTACCAAGCATCATTCTTATATCTCCCAGTATCCCACATAATCTCATACATGACTTGCGGGATTGCAACAGGATGCGTAGACGGACAATTTGTGCTCCCCAATCCTCCTGAATTGGAATAAGCAACATGGCTCTTATGATCCGGACTATCCAAGTTCTTCCCATCCCAACAACTCGGGAAGATAATCGTAGCTCTGATACCCTTAGGACAATACTTGTTAGGCAATTCCCCAGTATCCTTCGCATCACAAGGGGCAAAGCCTTCCCCGTTTCCAAGACAGCGATGGCAGATTGAGGCTCGGTTGTTTGTCTTCGTCATGGGGTCTCCGGCAATCATTCGAAAGCCCGGTTTGAAGGCTGTCATTTTGCCGTTCTTGGCACTGTAGGGCATGTAGTAGACTGTCATTCCACCATCTTGTTGCAGACCCACGTTGGCGAATTGGGGAACCCTTTGGAATGTTCCGTTCTCGGGGGAGCGGAAGTATAGTGATGCTGTCCAGTAGTTGCTGAAGTCTTCTGAATAGGTGCAGGTTGTGCAAGTTGATTTGGCGGCGGGGTCATAGACTGCGGGCTCCATCTGGGAATATGTTAGTTGTGATCTCGAAGTGAGGAGGACTATTGCGCACTGTGAGGTTGAACGCATTTCCGCCGATGATTTGATGGGTGTGTGGTGCTGGATTCATGCCAGGTGTCTAAGAGGCTAGAAGTTAGTATACTGCGAGAACATTGGAGTAGGTCGAAAACTTACGACTAAAGGATCGGCCCTTTCAACTGTGAGTTGAGAGCAAGCAAATCGAAGCATATTCTGTGCCAAAACAGAATGTGCCAGCAGCACACCGGCCAAAAGAGAGCCCCTATACATGTTGATGTTGATGTTCGTCAAAAATCGGAGTAAGCGAGAAAAGCTAAAACGTGGATATCCAATTACACTCTTGAAACCGAGAAAGAGTCCAGAAAGACCCAGCTCTTATATATATACACCAAAAACTGACATGTGTGCCAAAGAATAGTAGTCCCATTGGAACTGTTCTTCCAAAGATAAGATCCATCATCTGACTGTCGTGAACCAACTAAATCGTTGGAGTACAAGGATAAATCGTGTTTTTAATGAAACGGTTAATATATCGCGTTGCTCGGTAGTTGGACTTGGGGCACAATTTGACTGATTGAGTCACTACTTGATAGATTAGAAGCCATTCTCTCGTCCCATTCGGTACGCATAACAATATATAAATTTGTCAAAGAGGTTGACTGATTCGTTGTGAATTAGCCGAGACTGTGAAGTGGTATTGCCGAGAGAACTCATCAAGTGACACAAAAAAGCTTGATTCTCTGGCTTCCTCAATCTGACAGTTGAAGAAGCCGCTTCGGGAATGGGCGGAAAGATTCACATAGGCGCTTTTTTAAGTTACTCAAGCTTTGCCGAGAAGTTGGTCGCGAGTGAGAATGGTGGAGAAGGAGCACTCCTTGATGCATTGTATAGAATTGCTGCTAGCAAAAAGACTTTCTTGGTAATTTACACGTACTTATCACAAATCGTATATCTGTAGCCATGAGCCGGAAGTTCCTTGAATCACATTTGAGATAGTCAAGAGGAGGACCTATCACGTGTTGTCATCTATCTGCACCATTAACGCGAATTAGACACTTGCGTAGCAACTTGAAATCTAATGCTTGTCTATGTTCTGTCAAGAGGCAAAAATCCAAGAGGAAAAGAAAGTTTCCTTTATATCACGTGATGATATCTAACATCTCCTCCTCGCTTAATACCACACCGTTGAATACTCGACTCCCTGATTTCTTTACAGCCAAAAGTGGTTACAGAAACACCTCAATACTAGGATATGGCCGAGACCGGTATCATCAAGGGTACTGTACAACAGAGGTAATTCTTACGGCGAGGTTGTTTTACTTTGGTTCAAATAACATTCTGGGGCCCAAAAGTTTAAGGATATCACCGACGTATTCTCATAGAGCGTATCCTTGTATAGTTGTTTCCCTGTAGTACGACACTGATAGTCTGAGACTTATTGAAATTACGACCAAAGATATGCTAATATCGAGTGTTCTAGTGTTGTACGTCCAAGCGCAGCATCGATAAGAAGTATGGTTTGTTTTTGCTAATTGTCAGTGGCTGTAACATGCCTCATAATACTACGTCTCGTACTCGTAAACGTATAAAGACAGTGGGCATAGCGGTTGTTAGTATCCTCCCATGCCTATATTACGGCTCGGACCGAGAATTGGGCATGATCTGCAAAGCAAAGACATAAACTTGGCTGATATAGACTTTCATCACATATGATTTACGACACCGCGAGACAAGCCCACGCTCCACGCTCTCTCAATTATATTCAAACTCTAATCGGCTCCCACGTGGAATCATGGTGTGGACGAGTGGGGTTCTGGAGCCGAAGTTTACCAGCGTTAACGTTGTATCAACATGTACTTGATGTTTTACCTTCCCATGCATTGTGCTTTTATGCGTCGGGAGAGGCACTGGAACTCTTGGAGTTCTTTTCCTCCGTCTCAAGCTGTAATATATGTTTCACAAAACATTTCTGAAGTTTTAGTGACATGATATGTGGGCGTCCTTTTCATGGGCCCACAAAAGAGGGGAAAACTTTGGGTGCTCAGATGCTTTTCACTATCGTACAGTTTCAGAAATGTGAAAAAAGATTGCTTAAATTGAAAAGACCTTAACCTCAAACTAAATGCCAAATATTGAAACTTGAATCGGTATCTATAAAACGCCTTTCCTTCAAAAGAATCAACAACCACGACTCCTGCTCCATAAAATGCAACCAATAGTCATCCATATCTCCGCAAAATAGGTAGTAGAAAGAAAGAAAGCATCCAAGGCGCCCAAAGCTTCCATGTAATTTTATCCCCATTTGCACTTCGCCTCAACACCAAATGGCCTGCCAGAACACATCCCAAGAATAAAGTAGGGAGGTATCCCCCAATCTTAACCCCCCAAAAGCTCGGAACATATAGAGACCATGCAATCACAATCCCCACTGTAACCCATCTGGCTACTGCATCCCCCAGCACAATCGGAACAGTTCTCCTTCCTTCTAATCGATCTTCGTCTTGGTCGCGGAAATCTTGGAGTTGGTTGGTTGTAAATATCGTTGCTCCAATGATCACGAGCCACCCAATGGCAATTGGGAAATCAGTGAGGACGTGGTTGTCGCCAATAACAAGCTCCAGTGGGCCAGCCATGCATGTTGCAATTCCTGTCGCGTTGAGGAAATTTCGCCAGACCGGATTTTTGGCTCCGTTCCATTCGTTGTACCACATGCACCACTGTGAGAAAGACAATTAGCATTTACCATCCTGAAGTACATTTGCAAAATCGCCACGACTTTGCAAATGGCTGTTGGATTAGGGAACTTACCACGGCTTCGGCTAAGAATGGTCTCAGGCCACCAACCGCCAGACAAAAGAGTGTCATGAGCGGATACAAGATAAAAAGTAGCATGCGGCTTTCTTCGGCGCTTATTCTCTTGGAAGGAATTGGCCGCCAAGGTTTGCTTGTCCTGTCGGTAAGAATCGATTCGGGGTGTCGTTGATTGTGGATGTTGAACAACAAAAGGTTTATCCAATTCCAACAAATCATGGTTGGGACTTTTAGAAGTAACTCGGCGAGAGTCTTCTGACTTGAAATTCCAAAAACTGAAGACGCAGCAATGGTAGCAAGAGCAAAGAAAAATGGCATCACGACCAGTTCAGGAAGGTCGTTGCATGTGAAAAGATGGAGTGTGTATACATGGTAAGCTAAAGTGCGTGGGAAAGAACTGAATTTGGGCTGTGATGTAGGTCAGTTTACTGAAGTAGGGTATATGCTTGGAAAAAAACATACCCTGCAGATATCATAGCTACCGCCAGGGACGCCATGATGCACCTTTTGAAGCTCCATGTTAAAGTAAATGTCTGTGAAGTAACAAAGAGTTCAAAACTTGGGCGATACTCGAAAGCTTATATGAGAAGGGCATCCTCATCACCGAGTCCGAAGCTCCCCACTCCGGAACTTTTGTATTTATGGAACGTTAAGCGCCGCTCCCCCAACAATGCAGTCGACGCACTTACAGATGCGGCATCTCAACTTCATGCTGCATTTTTCCTGCCCAGATGGATACATACTTCTTGGGAAGCTAACCTAAAGTTTATGCAAGTCTGTTGGAAGGTGGAGAATATGACCGGGAAGGTTGCCTAATGCATCGAAATTCAAAACATTACCATACTTTGAAGTACGGAGTTCTTTCATGTTATCAAAGTATGGCGTGGGCTTTGCCGATATTAAAATGGAGAGAAGTGTATCTTGAGGTTGATCTTCTGGCCTGTCAGAAGACGCAATCATCTGTGCGGCTTTCCATTGAAAACCCCAGGCTCCCCCACAAGAGATTGTCACCCTAACATGGGCCTGAGACACAAAAGTTGGCAAGGTAACGTCTAACAGTTGACACGACTCAAGTATCTGCAAGAAAGTATATCAACTGCGGAGTAATCCACTTTTTCATATCATACTTGGTAGAGATAAGCGGTCATTCGAGTTATCGTGACAATTCCTACGCACTCATACTGCAAGAGCACCAACATCGTACCATTGTTGTTCTTTTTTGATTCCGGGAGCTTCGAAAGTGAAAGAAAATGGCAGAGTGTTTGAGCAAGGCCATAATGTTACGTGGGGGTGGATTTTTTTACAGGAAGTCTCACTAGAAGTGTCTGATGGATCACGAGTTTTCTTACTTTCCACGGCCCGCAACCACAAAAAGCCCCACTGTAGGGCTTCAATGAGCTATTGATCGATCAGCCAGGTTCTTCGTGAGAAAAAAGATAAAACTCGACGGTATCGGAAAAACTCTACGTTCAATGAATTGCCTTGATCTTTTCAAGCTACCGCGTACGATTGAGCCCCATCTTAATTCCTTCGAGTTGTTTTCTGGCAAGCTCGCCTGCGTTGCTAACCATCTTTCTTGAATTGAAGTCTTGAGTTTAGCCAAAATGCTATGAAAGAACTAGAACGGTACTCTTCCCATTCTGGTGCAGTGATGTTGATCTATTATTGACCGAGGTTGTAGTCCATGAAACACTTCTGCAGACCTGCATATCTGCTACTGGAAGTGCATCCCCGAGTGGCTACAAAATGGGAAAATGCCCTCTGAACCACTGTGGTGGTAACAGTAATGGCTGCATACCTGCCTGAACGGGAAAATTGACTCTGTGAAGATTGAACAATTCCATTGTGTTGGTACCAACATGTGGTGACATACCGGCACATTGAGAAATACTACTCTAGCTGCAGGTGCTTGCGGCACAACCTGGTCCCTTCAACACATTGAATGTAACCTGACGCGGTACGAAGAAAGGCCGACAGGTTGATGAACCGCCACGATATTTGTGCATGGAAATGTTTGCAACACGTGATTCATAAAGCTATCTTTGAGTTTCGCAGGCTTTGACAAGTCTGATGTGTGGATTGCACGTAAATCTTTTCTCGGGTAGCTCCGTCACATATCAAAGTCAAATACGTGATAAGGCTCTTAAGGTTCACATGTACCTGGAAATATAGTCGATCAATATTCGACGTCACCTGAGTTTCATTTGTTGTACAACTTATATCCTGGACAATACAACAGAGTTTCCTGGGCTAGCCATGGCCATTCTTGTTCTATAAACGGGTTTCCCTCTACGAAATATCGAGGCGATGATTTCGAGACAAAATATCACTTCTAGTCTTCTAGATTGTTCTTCTGAGACCAAAGGATATTCCCGACTTTCGTCTCCCAGTTTTCGTTTGTTGGGATGTTCCGCTCGTCTCAACCTCATCACAGTGCTTTTATCAACAGAATACGAGTAGGTTCAATCACCGCCGGCATTTGTAGGTGCAACTCGGACCAGTGTATTCATTTTTACGGATCGTACCGTAAAACAGCTAAAACTACTCCTTTTTTGTTTCAGAATTCTGTGGCAAGCAGCTTTCGAGCCTGTAAAGGATCGAAAAGACCCCAGCAACGGCCCATTCACACCGCCAGCTCGGCGATAGCTTCTACCCCGCATCATTCATTATCAATTCGCTCAATTAAATCTACCTCGAATAAATATCAGGCACGCTATTACTTCGAAGTAATTCTGCTTTCACGGAAACCCAAGAATTCGCTACTCTGCGATTTCCTAACTGTGGATCTTGACCAATCCCAACCACCGGGATTTTGCGCCGTGACGTGCGTGTGCGGATCAAAAAGGGCCCCGAAAACAACGTGTTTTTGGGCACTGGGCAGTACCAACCACCAAACCCAATTTTTCAAAACCCGCGATCGTTTTCCTCGCTCCGTCTGGTACGGTACGAAAACAAAAAATACCGAAGTACCCTCCGTACTCGGATCGTTATTTATGTAGCATCCGATCTGAAGAACCAGCCGATACGGAGTACGAATGTTGAGCGAGGTAACATCGCTTATTGACAGTGCTCAATTCTCGTCTGATTACGCGGAGAGGCCGAGGAAAGTTCCTTCGCTTTAGGTATATGAAGGGGTAAATATAGTCCGTCCCAATTTGATGCCGTAATTGAAGATCTGATTTCCATCTCAATATGTATCCAATTAAGTTCAATAAAAATATAGAAAGATAAGTAGGGACTATATTGAGTTTCATATTGGTTGCTACAACCGGACTGAGTTCAAATAGCCAGTTTTCTTTCGTGTTTATAGTATGAATCTTGCAAAGTGTGACGATCAGGAGTATAATGAATTCGTGTTGACTTAAATACCTACTTTTTGATTAAAAATATCAATTGAATGTCATTATTTAACTGTAGCCTCGTAACCGAGAGAATTTTTTTCATGAATCAGTCAACTCAATGATTTGGAAGTAAAATGTGACAACTCAATATTGTACCCCTCAGCAGTATGAGCTCCACTAATGGAGAAAATGACCTTGACTCACGCAACGCTGGGTTGTTCAAGAACGAATCGGATCGAAGTATATCATTCTGTATTGTGGCAATGTAGATGTGCGCTGCCATCATTTGCAATCTTACAGAAGCTACTTTGGTCAAGAGAAGTGGCGGGGATATCACATCTTTCTTGTCTCCCCCACGAATATGCGATTCCTGATATTTTCTAAGTTCTTGATGCGTCAAAGTCCAGGGAAGTGGAAAGTGCAGTATGTCATCTGTGTATCGTTAGCAGAGTACTAGCATATTGGAAAGACTTGAAATTTCGGAAATGATTGTGACAACACTCACTTTATTCCAGACCAGGATCCTAGCATTTCACTTCTCCTACATCAATTGTTTAAAAGTTCCAAGTTTTGAACTTTTCTTGGTTTATTTTCAGTGACTGAGCACGAATTATGAGAAAGTCTTTTTGCTTCCACGGTTCCACCTTGCTGAAGTACCAGGAGAGGGGACGTCGTTATTTTCTCTTTTATAGGTAGATTATCGACGTTAAGATTACCGAGATATCATGAAATTTCGTGGCATCATGCATCGCTGCTCGCTCTTGCATAACGTTGGTAGAATGTGGGGTTCAATGCCAAACTGCTTTGCTGCTAAGTTTTATTCGTCTCCTGTCGGCCCCTTCACTTCAAAAACAGCTTTCTTTCTGGGCCGTTAGATGATGGGTTCGAGAATGAAGATTTAATGTGGAAGTATTTGCAAAGAAGGGAATTGATTCAAGTGAAAGAAATCAGAATTTTGATTCTAGCGGGTCAAGGCACCATTCCATCTTTACAATTTCCATGGTCAACTGATCTCAGCATCGAAATCTAGTGCCCAATGGCTACAGAAAAACGTGAGGAGGAGCTAACATAGCCAATAGTTGGTACAACCTTACATCGTGGTATATAAGAGCCCATGAGCATGCTCTCACCATCAGCGGCTGGCCCGCCCCGGTGGCGTCAGGTTGCGGAGAAGGGTTGACAAATCTAAATAAGAGAAATGCATCAGTATATGAATCTGTGTCTGAAAAGTGCGCATGTCGTCATTTGGAATAGACGGTCTATAAAATCTGACAAGTGAGGTTGCGGTCTTGTGTCAGCAGAAGCGAAAGGGCCTGAGATATCGTCGTGCTCAATGGTACATTTATTTCCGCTTTACTGGAATGGTTTAAAACTATCACGCTGTTGTATGGTGCCAAAGCCCTAGGGCAATGGATTGTTTCAGACTGGGAAACTGAGCTTTGGCAAGATCGAAACCGTTCTGTGGCTTCTCTCGCCATCGTCGAAATATTCAAGCTTTGCTGATCACCTTCAATTGTATGGCTTTCGGTATTCAAGCCGAAATGTGGCTTTTCAATTGATCAGCTTTCCATTCCAAAAGTGCTGACTATCAGTTTTCCCCGTTCGAGTCATCGACCAAAGCATTCTCACGTAATCAAGAAAATGGGACGTCAAGTGATTGAACTGGGTATCATTGACAGCTAATAGTTAACTCATATGGATTAGCTCAGCCAGCATGTAGGATCACGCTCTGCGAAGGCCAAATACACAGGGTCGGATTCCCAAATCGCACTCGCTTACCGACAACTCAGCTAAACCTCGCATCATGCAAGTTTATTTGAAATATTTCTTATGATGAGCAACCAACTCATCTTTGAATCTTACATTATTTCAATAGTGGTATTTTCCCGTTCTATCTCAAATGGGTGCAAGCTCATTGGCTGGAACTGTCCTTAGCCCTGCAGTCATTCAGATGCCCGACATCTGAGTGTTCTTCTTGAAGAAGGAACCGAATTACGGCCACAGCCCAAACTAATTGTTTCTGCTGTTTTGTGAAATGAGTGATGGCTTTGAAGCCACATTTTTACACAGCCTCGCTATCAAAAAGCAAAACCGTCATCAAAAATTTGGAATGCACCCTGTAAGCTCCCAGCATAAGCTGAATTACTGTATCTTATTCTAGGCCCCATTTCACTCTGCCTCAACCCAAGTTGTTTATTCGGTGTCTTGGCAAAGATCTGCTTTCCTGGGTATATAACCTTCCATTTTCTTTCTCAACGCTGTTTCTGATAAGCAGCTTTGGTCATCTCTCTCTATCCCACTATTCTTCTCTCAATACTTCTCTCCTCAACATATCCTTTCGAAAATGAAGTTCTGCGTAATCGTGTCTCTTGTTGTCGCTGTTGGTGCATTTCCTCAAGGGCCAACAAAAGATCATCCTGTGGTTGGAGCATGGAGACCGGCCTCTGAGAGCGACTCGCGTTCTCCTTGCCCTATGCTGAACACGTTGGCAAACCACGGGTACTTGTAAGTACTACTGCTAGTTTCTCTTCGAACTTGGCATGTTCTAATGACTACTTGAAAGACCACGCAATGGACGAAATATTACGGCAAAGGGTTTTGGGAAAGCAATTCACGACGGCCTAGGCTTCGACATTACCGCCGGTGAAGACCAAGCGAATCTACAGTTTCAAGCTCTCGGAAAGGAAGTCGTGGACTTGGAAGAGCTCAACGCCCACGAGGTGCTCGAGCACCGCGCCTCCCTCACTCGAGATGACTTTCCCGGTGACACCATCCACAATAACCCTTCACGGCTCGAAGCCATGCTGGCCGATAGCAGCACCGATTATCTCGATATAAACTCCTTTGCTAAAAGTCGAGTACGCGTTGAGGCTTTGACTGCACCTCTCACGACAGCTCATATCCAAATGTCCGCCGGCGAGGCAGGACTTTTGATTCTTGCCATGACTAGCGGTCTACTTCCAGTAAATGGAACAAATTTCGATGAATTGACAGTACCAAAAGATAGGGCCCGGGCTTGGCTTACTTTGGAGAAACTGCCGGTAGATTTTGGATGGAAACCTGCTCGTCGTCAATATGTCTTCGGAGACGTTATTGGTTTGACAGGGGCTATTTTAGCTTTGCGTAGTTCTCTTTTGTCACAATAGAGCTGAAATGGTTTTGGAAGCCATCAAGACGTCGATTTCACGCGGAGCCTGTTGTGACTATGTTGGGAGAATGGGGGCCAGGATTCCTTTCGATGTCAGGCATCACTCAACCGGAAGGAGTCTCTTGATGGCTTGCCGCAGAGAATGAATGCCAAGATGAGTTTTCAGGTAATGGAAACTAAGCTTATTCAATGTTAGTGTCGAACCATGTAGGCTCTACGAAGTGTTTAGGTTTGAGTAGAAATTGGAATCTTGTAATACAACGATGCGATCCTTGAAAGGCTGGTAATCTATATTTACCCCACGTGATATGCTTGACCTAATAACCTTCTTCCAAATCAGACCTTACACGTGCTTACAATACAACTGGTTTTTTCCAAAAAGAATACCAGTCCTAAGCCCAGGTTTCCGAATAGCACGTAGGGGAGAATCTACTGGGCAAATAGTGCTCAGTTTCGGAAGATGATACCCTCGCCGATGAAGGAGATAGCGGAGCAGAACTCGGTATGCCTGTGGGGCAATCGAGTTCCAGAAAGAATTCCAAGGAAAAGGCCAGAAATATATTCGCGATTTCAGCGAGCTTGATCGTCAATTTTTCATCAGTGTATCACACGTAATCCGACGATGATTTTGATTACATTTGACTATATATACTATCTTTTTGCTCAAAAACAAAATATTATTCAGAGTCAGATCTCCACAGAATCCCACTCGATGAGTTCAAATATCTCTATACTGGTTTGCGGATTTATTATGTACAGAATGGGAGTTGACAGCCATAAAAAGTGCTTTCAGGAGCGTGGATTAGGCGAGTTGAAACTTTACTTGAACATCCGTGGACAGGGGGGATCACAGAGTCACATGACTGCATATGCCTCTATTTTTCGTGACAAGATGAACAAAGTATCCAAGCCACTTCCAGGTGAATTATACACTCAGCATTGAAAATGAGTTAAGTTGAGTTGAGTTAAGTAGTAGCACATACTCAACTCAACTCACCAAGTAATCGAGTTGAGTACTTCTTAAGTAGTACAGGTAACAGAGTAGGTGTGGCTAAGCACTCGGATCTAGCCGGCACTCCTAAGCCGCGTAATAACTAGACGTATAAGAGTCAGATGCCTGGCGACAAGGACCTCTAGCGAGCGGTTAACTAGCTAGGGGGCTAATATTGTTATACGGAACAGGAACAGGCCCCCAGAAGAGAACCTTTAGGTAATAACAACCTTGAAAAGCTAGGGATTACTTATTATAGTAAACTGCTCGAGTACTACTCGAGTAGTCAAATCTACTACTCAACTTAACTCAATTTATTTAATTAAGATACGTGAAAAATGACTTACCGTGCGTGAAAGTATGGTTACCGTGGGTTACCGTTCGCCAGAGATATGTTGTCGGGAAAAAAGAGAAGAAATCAATACCAAAGGCTGGGGGTTCATGTTTGTCTGTTGGAAAACCGACCACATAGACTATCTGGAACCACCACGATTGCTTAACGTAGAATGGATGGATCTGTCGTGGACTCCTAATTTTCCTTCACAAACTACATATGCAACCACAGTGCATTATTATGTGAATTAAAAAGGTTCAATGGGAGACCAGCTACCGATTTAACTACCGGAAGCATTCCCGAATTTACTAGAGCGATACAAGAATAAATTTAAATGTATAGCTACACTCTAATTTATATTAGGAGCTACTATCATAAACGAAAACAGGGCAGGAAACTAGTCCGATCCATTACACTAATCCACCTCTTTATGACCATTGTAGCTACTGGTGTAAATGCGGGTTTAGAAGGAGATAACTATATATCTAAGAATAAGCGAGTATAAGCCTTGGCAAATTATAATATTAAGTTTTTACCTTATATCAAAAATTTAATAGCATAGGGGACTAAATTTCAAGCTTTAAGGAGAAGAGGCTACTACTGAATCACATTCCGCTCTTCTTACTGGCCTAATGAGGCCTATGTCCAATCAGTATCGCTTAGCGACATTACCGCAAGGCTAAACAAAAACCACGTTGGTATCTTTAAGTCCAAAGTCCCAGGCATAAGCTTCTTGTAGTCCGTTGAGTAACAGAAGGTCTCACTGTACTGTACTAGCAACGAAAGCTGTCATGATAAGCCTTAAAAGAATCCCGCTTCTGCCAAAATTGATTCCGCCCAACACCACATTTGCACCATAACTGCGACTACGACCACATGATATATCTTGTGGCGATAACTAAGTTTCGACCACTTCCCTCTCAACAGGTCTTGAGTTTGTCAAGTGATCAGACACCCAAGTGTGTGGAAACTTATGGCGGTGTGCGTGCAAGGGGGCTCCTACTGCAAGTAAAGCTATGCACCTCACCTCAACCCCCTTTTTTCAATTTGCAGTATTGGTGAGCTTATTTTCGCCCCTTCATTCCAGCGACCAGCACAAAAATATAGAGGAAGGCGTGGACGCATGTCCTCGATTTTCCATAGTAGGTTCGTTGCTCTTGTGTGACTTTACCTGATTGGCAGGGCACTCACATGGCACTCATATGGCAAATGCAATACCTTCCCCTAGCGCAAGCTTTTATCCCAGTCTGGTTCTCTCAGTTGTTAAGTCAGATTTGTATCATAAAAGTAATAACGACTTTGAGTCTACGGCTGTCAAGACATTAAGTAGCACTCTACTATACTATACTTGGATTTTTGGCAAATAAAGTAGACTAGGGCTAAAATCTACTTGGTTCGACTAGAGCAGATACAACTATCACTACTATACTCCACTCTACTCATCTCAAATGCGGGTATAGCCGTAGAACTTGTAGAAGAATTAGTTGCAGTCAGTTTTCAAAGAGATAATTCGCCTCGTATCATTCTGTCGCAATCATAGTACCGTCAAGACCTATGGTGCTTTTTTCATTTCTTCTGTCCCAATTAATAGAGAACAAAGAGCGACTCTTGGAGAGGTGAACTCCATGGCCTCTTTGTGGATTATATGAACACAAAGAGACAATTATTTTGCCGCATATGGCAGAATGGCTCACAGCCGCAAAGACAAAAAATTAAGACCATGTAAATTCACCTAGTAGCCAGCATCAATGTTAAAAGCTCACATTGCTTTTCAACATGCCTGACAAGAAATTTCAGCTACCCCTCCAAAGCAGGTATAACAAATTGCGCTACCGCTCATCTACTAGCCCTCCTGTCTCTAGCAACCAAGAAGAGAATATGACAAAAGAAAAAGAAGGAACGTCACCGGCTACGGTAGGAACTCGCAATGTGTCTCCAAAAAATCCGGATGAACACATGGAGAAAGTGAGTCAAGAAGACTTGAATGCAATAATAATAGCAGCTCGGTCAGAACAGCAGAACAATGAGAACGACTTGATGAATATCGAGAAGACGTCTGCACAGGTCTCGAGATCGTCGTCAATACTTTCCCCAATGTTTGACATACTCAAAAAATCCCGATCACCTAAACCAGAGAATTATAAGGGCGCAATCGAAGAGCTGTGGAACAAATTTCGCACTCAAGACGACAACCTCAGAGCGTTGAATAATACACTGGATCAGCAAATCGAGGAGAAAGAGGCCTTGCAAAAGAAGGTAGACGAGAATAGTAGTATGGCACAGGAGTCTATAGCGAAGCTTCAAAACGAGCTGGAAAGTAATAGTCAGCGATTACAAGAATCAGAGGCTTCTAAAGCAGTAGCATCGCCGTCTCGGAATGAAATATGGGGAAAAGAGATCGCCAATTTGAGATTGAAAGTTTTAGAACTTGAGAGAAAGCTGAAAAAGGCCTATCGCCAATTGGAAGAATCAAAGGCCACCAAAGTCGCATCATCTTCCTCTCATGACGCTGCTAGGAGAGAAGAGATCTCGAATCTTAGGTCGAAATCGGAAGTGCTCGAAAGGAAGCTGGCTGAAGCGCAAGAACAACTGAAAGAGAAAAGCCTTCAAGCAGAAAAGATAGCCAGTGAACATGAGGAAGAGGTAGCAAAATTACAAGAAGAGCGTGACGATCTAGCCATCGATAATACTTCATTGGAGGCAATTTTGGCGTCTGAGAAAAAGGATATGATGCACCAAATTAAAAGACTCAAACTGGAGCTTATTGAAAGCAAAGGTAACTTTCGCTCCTGGCTACGGCTTCGACCTCCCCACAACGACCTTCCCAGACAAGCTATTACAATCCGAGATCAGCAAGTTGAAGTTATTGACCGAAACAGAAACAAAAAATCATACGACTTTGATCGTGTTTTTGCCCCAGAAGCTGACAACACCACCGTGTTTCACGACCTGAGCGAGATTTTAGAGTCTACACTTCAAGGCTACGACATCACAGTTCTCGCATATGGACAGACCGGCTCTGGGAAAACATATACCATGAGTGCGATGCTCAATATGGCATTGGAACAGATATTTAGAGAGTTGGAGAAATCATACGGGACCGACTTTAGCGTCAACGGCCGTTGTATTGAAATATACAACGACAAAGTATATGATCTCTTTAAAACAGCCCAGCCACTAAAAGCCTCAGGGCTATGTACCAGTATGTGGCCGACTTCCGACCAATATCTGCCAGCACAAACAGATTCACTCAGCAATTTTCAATCGTTCCAAGAAATGGTTGAAAAGGTTGAAAAGAATCGTAGATCCGGTCAAACAGAGAAGAACTATTCGTCTTCACGTTCTCATATGTTCCTGTCTTTTCAAATCACCGCCTCAAAGAAAGAAGCATCTGGCGCCGTTACAACCACCCGCTCTTCAATTACATTCATTGATCTAGCCGGTTCAGAATCCATGAAAGAGGTCGAAGATCGCACTGAGGAAACACAAGCGATCAACAGCGATCTCTCGGCAATTAAAACTGTTCTCACGTCCATGGGAAAAAAAGAAAAATACATTCCATTCAAAAACAGACAGCTCACCAGACTACTTGATGACGGGTTCAATAAAGGAAAAGTGCTTTTTATTCAAACTGCTAACATTGCGGAGCTGGAGCAATCTGTTCACACGATGGAAATTGGTGGTTTGGTCAGCAAGGTCACGCAGAAAAAGCCGGCGAAGAATGTTGTGACAGAGTTCGCGGCTACGGGAGGTAGTGAGGAAGTGCCGCAGCCAAAACCTCTTACCGGGAGCAGTACAAGAGGAAGAGGAACGGAAAGAGGCGGAAGAGGAATTACTTCTCGCCCTTCAACTGGCTCTCGGGGAACCAGTCGAGGTAGGACAGGCAAGTAATGCAAAGAGAGTTTCGATATAGGGCAGTCCGAAAAGCCATATTGAAGAACAGAGGAGGATAGAACATCGTTTTGTTGTTGTTTTCGTAGGTAATCGTCAAATGAGGAGTGACTTGGGGTGTGAAAGCTTCCTCCAACCTAGCCAATGATAGATTCTAGAGTATCTTACCAATCAAAACCTTTTTATAGGAGCTTCCAGAGCTATTTACTCCATCTTTACTTTGGTGAGACTTAAATTACCTGTTCCTCTGTGTCGTGGGTGGACATGATATCAAATACGCGATGATCATGAATTTAACCGCATGCTTGGCCAACTTAGCTCACAAGGTGTTGCCAATACTCACGACTACTGAAAGGGGGAAGTAGTAAGCTAAGTTTTACGGCGGTTCCGCCGGCAGATCTCTACTCTTGGCGACCTCGTTGCTCAAGTCTTCGACGTACTCCCAAGGAAGCTTATAATCAATAATCTGCCTAAAAAAAGATTTCTGACGCGGAATATCGACAAATCAACGAGCTGTGTTCTTTCACTCACTCACCGTAGGCTCTTGGTGTTGCTGAACCTTGGCTTTAGCGATTCAATAATTTTGATAGCGAACCTTGGGTCGATCGCTCCGCGGCTTGAAGAGGAATATTGATGCATATTTTGGGTTTCCAGAGAAGAGTATGGAGAAGGAGGTAGCACGGAAATCTCCATATACAAGTATTGAATCTCCATGATAAGATAGCCCCAAATTGTGGTAGAGATGATTTAACATGTCGCGATGTTTAAAGCCCTCCGTAATCGAGAAATGCAAGATTTACTTGGATTATGTCAAACCATCCCAATTTCAACAATATTTCCTGCGCAAATCTACCAATTCCATTTGATATGATCAAAACATTTAAAAGAATGAAAGGTCTCAAAGTTGGTGTTGAGATGTGTAAAGTCTGCTGTTAACTGTATAAACCATGCTTGCCAATGGTGGTGAAACGATGTGCAAGGGTACAGTAGGTTTACAAGGGTAGTGGCTATCAGTGTTAAAGTTGTGAGGGGTTGGGGAAAGTCAAGAAACAAGCTTCAATTTTACTGTGTCTAGTGTATAGTCCCACTTTACTTCGAAGTATGTGGCATGAGTTTCACGGATATAGGCGAAGGCCACTCCTGCCTGTGGCCAATCAGAAACAGCTCTCAAAGTAAACTTTGCCTACGTTCAAATTTCAAAGTTGCTTCATTCATTATGTGTGCATTAAATTGACTGACTAGCTACGGTAAATTGATCTAAGGCTTCTTTTAGACATGAGATTTGTGACAGTAATATGGTAATAGAAAATAAAACTCCACGATTTGTTTCCTATAAGAAAGAAGTTCTGTCCCACTGTCTAACTACATAACACCAGCAGCAACAGCTTCCTATTCCACATTCGTTCATAATTGACGCAATTCTTACCTTAATATCAACAGTCTTATTCTTATACGCTGTCTTCTGGCATATCAACCTCTCAACCAATTTATATTCATTCTTCCCATCAATAAAATCCAATTTCACCATGCTGGCTCTTAACATCTTCGCCACTGTGGTTGCTCTTCTACCTCTTGTTTCTGGAACCCCTCTTCCACTAAACAAAGGAACACCTTCAATTCAATCCACAGAAAATTCCGCCAATTTCAATCCTGAAGCCATATCCAAGAGAGGAAACGCTGTACCATTCATCGCAGGAAACATACTTGGCGCACTCGGCAAATCAACTATTGGCACTAAAACCCACCTCACCCTACCACATGCCCTTGGTGGTGTAAGAAAGCAAAAGCCGCCAAAGGAGCCCAAGCTGCCAAAGCAAAAGAAAGCGTCAAAGTCAAAGGACAAGGTCAATCAAAACCACTAGATTGCAATGGGCATTTGAACTGGTACCTCAACATCTTGACCATTTTCTGGAAAACACCGACCTTTACAAAACCAAACTTCCATGACCTGTACATCCTTAATTCCCGCCACCACGAATCGGCTTACGCTTCGAGCACCTTATGTTTCACTTGGTCGCCTGTACCCAAAGTCTATACGAGGAGAGGAATAAGAGGAGTAGTGGATATGTTGGTCTTTGCTTGAGTCTTTTCATGTATATTTTGTGGTTTCCTTGGGCATTCGGTACTCGGGTCATTAACGAGGTTGGAGTTCAGATGATGAATTTTTGATTTCCGGGGTCTTTTCCTATATTTTTCATCATTGTTCTTGGGACATTTGGCAGCATAATGAGGCGGAGTTACGAAGACGATAACTAGAATTGAAAACTTATATAATGGTTTTTGTTTGATTGGTCGCATGTTTAGAACGGGTGTGCTTTCAACTAGAATAAACGGTTCGAAATGCAATACAATTTCACTATGATATAGTCACATAGGTATCATGATTGTACTCAATTTCATGGTTGTACCCAATACCAAGTTAATGAGATTGTCGAAACCTAGCAATAATTAAAAAGTAAGTGATGAAGGCGTAACTACATGCCCGAAGAGTCCCAACGAAGCCTACAATGAGATGATCGAAGATTTCCTAACCTCCAGTTTTCATTTGCAACACTTTTTGGACGAGATTGGCCAAGACTAGAGTCTTCCAACGAATAAATGAATAACTGCTACTATATTCTCTATTCTATTCTAAGACATATATAATGCTCGCTATTCATATTCATAGTATATTAGTTATTCATAAATAATTAACTAGAATAATAAATATTCTCTATTCTGGTGGACAAAAGAAAATCCGCCGGTCTTGGCAGTAGAGCAGAAAATTTTGCTTATTCGAACGCCTTTAATCCGATACTATAGTAACCTAGGTAGTACGGGATACGGAATTCCAGGCTGAAACTAGCGTAGGTTGAAAAGAGACTATACCTCTTTTGGATCTATAACACTACTAACAAAGATGCTTCTTAGGCTCGGCGTGTTATAGCTGAATAAGCTGAAAATAGGTTTAATTTCGGGGCGTTCAGGGGCTAAAATAACAACTAATTAGCCCCTACAGAATAATGAAATATTCTTGTTTTTAGGCCTTTATTCTCTATTCTTATTCTATTTTTCCGCTATTCAGGTGAATAATTCACGACAGTTTCAATTTAATCATATTCGCGTAGAATAACGAATATTCGTTACTCGTTTATTCGTTGGAATACTCTAGCCAAGACGTGGATTCTGCGATTGTATAGCACGTGGATGCACGTAGATTTATCCTTCGTCTGTCAATGACACCGAGTGTCTGGTGTTATCACTCTTCTTATTTATGTAGGTATGTGATCGTATTGTGATCAGGCCTCAGAAGGGATATACCAGTATTGTAGTGGTATACTGCAGGGATTCCGCCAGATAACAGAGCAGCCTATGGAGTGGCACGATAAACGTGAATGCATATATGGCTCATTTGACCCAGTGCTACGGTGGGTTGAACCATTCTCTAGTTGATTCAGGATTTTCTGAGAGCATGAATTTGGATTAAGTTTATATCCACTGCCTGGTTGGATTTGTAGCTTTTCTTAAGCTACATTAATATTGTGAGGTGAACAGTGCCAAGGTGAAGGTGGGGGTGTCGCAAGTCACGTTTAAACGCGAAGGCCCGACGATATAACTTTTGCATAATACTCAACTTAAGTAATTGACATATGGATAAGTAGACTAATAAGCAATTGATTTCATGGAAGAAAAGGAACTAACAGCCCATATGGTAATACTGCTCTACTCTCGATATCATGTGATAGAATGAATCCTCCCAATTCCTTAGCGGTGACACCCACCCTGTTATACGGTGATAACACGGTTTCTATACCAGAGTGTTTATATAACCGTAATCCTTATATAACCTATAATTTACGGTTGCTTAAGGCCTAGGGTTGTTTTATATAACTGCAAAACGTGATTTTGCAGTGATAGGTTTTTAATAGTTATAAAAAGTTAGTGGTTATAAGCGCTCTAATTAGCTCGAGGGGAATCTTAGCGTAGCGGGCGCTAAGACTAGGCCCTCTCCTTCCCTCAGCCCTCGAGTACCTATACGCTCGCTCGAGGGTGCCATATACAAAGAGAGTAAGTAAACGCAATAATAACACCTATGTAGGAGCGCCTACTATCGCGCGGGTAAAATTTATCCGAATCGAGCGATTCTAAAACCTAAATTTATATAGTATTAAGGTTAAGCCTATAGGTGTGACGACACGTACGATATGTTGCCCGTGGGCGTCCAAGGTGTAGGTTATGGAATCGTAGAACTGTCTATTCGAAGATTCTAAGCTGAGGAGAAGAGGAGAGCTCGAGAGAGCTCGAGTCTAAATACAAGGTGTGGGTGACTAGGCGGCGCCATGTGATACAAGTGGCACGTGATGGTCAGAACCGTCACAATAGGAGTAGTACCGAGTATATACTTTTGTCTATACAGAGCCCTATACTTAAGGAAGAAGTACCCGAAGTATGACCGACCTAATTAACTATTCTAAAACTATTAATTAAATTTAACTATTACTATAGGATAAACTATTATAATCGTGTTTACTACTATTAAAACAATAGTTAATTAACTATAAAAAATAGTTTACTATTAGAAAAGATTTACTATTATAAAAACGCTATAGATAATTTTATTTAATTATAAAACCCTTATTTACTATTAAGTAGCGGTAAAAATATTTTAACCAAGTTTCCACGGTCGAATGGGATGGGTGTCCCCGCTAAGGTTCCAAGCAGGCTTCCAGGGTATCCTAAACTTAACAGAGTACAGCTCTTGACCTTCAATGTTGGGAGAACATGGGTCTAGTTGTAATGTAGTATTTGTCTCATACTATGATCTTTCTATCATACTGACTATTCCTTTCAAGTAGTGACTTTCCCAAGTGTAGCAAGCTAACTTAGCTAAGTTGAAAATAATCGGGGAGCAAAACCAGATCAGAACCATGCATCCATCCATTTTTTTACGTCCGATTGGGTAATCGGCTCCAGCTTTGCAGCTGTAGAGCTTACCCGAATAAGTTTCTCAACTTCGTAAACAGGTTCAGGTCTTCCAGATCCCACAAGCCCCCCTTGGTAAAAGGCAACCAACTTTGCGCCTGGATTCTGGTCAAGCAAATGGGCACTCTTTTCTACACTAGCCTCCAAGACAGCAAGCCATTTAGAAACTGTGACAGTTGCCGGTACTGCAGTTTGAACGGCTGGAAGTAGGGATTTCCATGTAGACATCTTTGGATTGACAACGTTGAAAACCTGCAAAGTTTTGGAGTTTTCTTTGCTCTCCTCTCCGCTTTTGGTGTGAGTATAGTCTATTAAATCAGACATGATACTTGCCAATTCATCGACTGGAATCCAGTTGATCTCTTGGCCAATGTCGTCTGGAGCAACACCCAGAAAGCGGGAGCTCATAACCAAGGATGGAAACCACTCCCATTTGTTCCAAGGCCCATCTCCTAATCGCGGTCCGCAAATCTGACCAACTCGTAGTACAGAAACCGGGCGAGTAGCAAGACTGTCTGAAAATTCCTCAAGCATTTGTTCACAGACATATTTGGATTGTGCGTAACCCTGCGGGAGCAAGTCACCCACCTGAGTTGCAGTATCGAGTAGAATTTCGGGAATGTGTTGGCGCTTCCCGGTCGCTGACATTCCGGTAGATATACTTGACACAAACATCAGAGATGCATTTCCGTCCAGTGATAGTTGCATGAGATTGAGCAGTCCGCGCATTTGAGGTTCGAATTGCCAAACACTCATAAGGAAGTTGACAGGATATGCGTTGTGAACAATGACAGTAGTTTCGCGGGTGACAGTGGCATAGTCTTCAACGCTAAGTCCGAGTCGCTCATTTTTAAGATCAGCCTCCAGAAATATGACTCGATTCTTGTTATTTTCAATCTGTAATAAAGGTTGAAGTTTTCTGGATTCAAGAGACTTCACCTGTCTTTCCATTCCGTTGTTTCCTCGATTCAGACAGATAACTTTCTTGATCTCTGGCCGAGCAAGCAAGACATCAAGAATGTATGTTCCCAGCGACCCGGTTGAACCAGTAAGAAGTACGGTGTCTCCTATGCTCTGTGATGTATTTTGCTCAGTGACTACAGTATTCTTGACAAGGCTTTGTGCCTTCGCTCTGTATTTTTCAATAAGCGCCAAAATGTCGTTTCTGGTTGTGTTGGATTCGAGGACCTGTCCAGAAGTAATGTCTTCATCGGAGACAGATAAAGCATTGACTAGTGTCTTTGCTAGTACCTGGATTGTGACTGCAGAATAGAGATTCTTGACGCTTACAAGGTCCAACTTGGTCTCTGAGACTCCGTGTTTCCGAAGAGCCGCTTTTAAACGCGAAGAAATAGTCATTGTTCCAAAAGAGTCTATTCCCGAAGCAAGAATATCATCATTCACGCCAAGTCCTCCGTCCAATTCCAAGACTTCGGAGTAAAGGTGCTGAAGAAGGTTCTGGATGGACCCTTGATCCAGTGTCTCGAGACGTGGTAGTTCCTTTGTCAATAGGCCTTGTTCAGCCTTGGCATATAGATCGTCAATTTCTTGGGCATGAGCTTCAATCGTAAGGCGACGCTGTATCGTCCCCTTACTAGCTCTCAGGAATGCCTTTTCACGTGTAGCAAAATACACAAGCTCCCGTGGTATACGCCCATACTTGGTCGAACTTTGGTTGGCTTCTTCGATCGAGGGCCACAGTTGGTTTAGAATTTCCTCTCGTTCTGTTTCATTGGCAGGTATGAAACTTTCTCTTAGTTCAACCAGGAGACAGAGCCTGTACCTTCTGTCACCTGCCACTAGCACACCTTTTACGGCGGGATGGCTTCCAACAGTATTCTCAATATCAGTTGGATCCATCTTCAGAGCATTAGACATGATGACCCAATTATCTGTTCGACCACGGTATGTCCACCATCCCTTCTTTCCTGGAACTGATATGAACAAATCCTTTGTACGGTACTCGCTTAGCTCTGGGTATGAGTGAAAATGGAGCTGGCAACGCCTCGTTAATTCGGTATTCGGGTAGACCAACTCAAACAGCCCGTCTTCAACCTCCTCCATTTTTTGCCCGACATCTATGAAATTGAATTCATTCCAATGTGAGCTATCGGGAGGTGAGACGAGATGGCATGCACCACCTTCTGTGGAACCTATAAATCCACAAAGATGGGGGATGACTTTAGATAACTTATTTCCCTTGGTTGGATTCACTGTATCAGAGAAGTTAGACCGAGTTCAAATATGTTATCAGCTTCACCATGGAATAGAACAGTGAGACGAAGAATTTTACAATGGGTGACATACTAGGACCTCCACCAAATACTACGTGTTTCATTGTTACCAAAGTTTCAAGACTCGAGGAGTCGTCCATCATGTCCTCCAGCAGAGATGGTGCTAGCCACGCTGTAGTTGATTTTGAGGCGCTCAACATCCCGGCGATGTTTTCGGATGTCATTTTTGTGCCAGTCGCGGGCATTACGTGGGTATTGCCATACAAAATGCTGAAGAACACTGGACTAATGCCACCCATCTAATAAAAGTGAGCATTATATGGCGCAAAAATTGTGAAAGAAAGCGGTATTATATCTATCAATCTTCGCGAGCACCACACATATATTCTCGCTAGTGGAAGTCATAGATTGAGGAGACATAGGAGAAATAAGAAACGCTGTTCTTGCTCCGTCTAAATCTCATCAAATTCTTCCAAATTCTTCTAGACCATTGCGCGAAGATTTGAGAGTATCAACACTTTGATTTGGTTCGGAAGAATACGTACGTGGTACAGAGGGAAAGGCATCATGACGATCTCTCCAGGCGCAAACACATCCTGTAACAGGCTAGTATTGCCTTCGGACTTAAATTCTTCAGAGTAGACGCCGTATGACTCTGAATGCGAAGCCAGAGCTGCGATCGACCCATGCGTCCAGTAAATTGGCTTTGGATGACCACTTGTCCCGGATGTATGGAGTCCTAATACAGGGACATCTTTGACTTCTTCAAAAGACTTATTCAAAGCATGTATGGATGCAGGCTCCTTGCTCATTAGCTCTGAGTAAGAGAGTGTGACGATGGACTTGACCTCCCCCCGTATTGTTTCCAAAAGCGGAGCTAGCATTTGCTCGCCCTCGGGTGGGTAAAGTAGTGTTTTAGCTCCTACCGTCTCGAACAGCCGCTGATTTGCGGGTATCGTGTTCCCTGGTGATGGAAACATAACCTAATCGCGCAGTCAACCTCGATATAATTTCTCGTGTGGAAGTTGTCTCACGCATTTTTCAGTCTTCATCGCTGCCAAAACCCATATGAAGTATCGCATATCACTTGGTCCCATGTAGAAGAAGGTCTTCTGGTCCGTCGGTAGTTCCTTTTCGAGGAATCCGGCAGCCCTGTTGGAGGCATTTTCAAGATCGCTGAGGAATATCTCCTCCGTAACTGATCTGGGACTGGCTATCAAGACACATGGCGATGACCGGGTTGTCTGACCGTTGCGAATGAGGTCCGTGAGAATGGTAGACATCTTTTGTAGACGCCCTGAAAAGAATTGTGTAACGGAGGGTGAATAATTCTCGAGTATTATATTGGTTAAAGTCTACCAAGAGCTATTACCTCACTTAAAGTCTCAGGGCCTATAAATGGTCTGGACAGCTCGGGTCTCCCCCGCTTCTAACTTTCTAATATACCTCCACATGAACCAAACAATCCAATTGGCTTAGAGGGTTATATTGTGGGGTTATACCCATCCTGCCTATAACGAGTCGTATACAGGAGAGGGGGAGACGCGAGCTGTCCAGACCCTTGACCTCTCTGGGGCCACTTTGTACATGGGTATCTGCAGTTCATCTGCATTAGACGTTGAAAAATTATCAACATAATCTTGAAATCCTTTTCTGGTTATCACGGATTAGTGACTTAACTCCCATTCTTCTCTTCCTACCTCTCAAGTAGAAGGTACTATATTCTTTGTAGCTTTACTTCTGACATGTGCGATGGAATAGGTACAGACTCAATGAAGTCTAATACACGCTATGACGGAACTCTTACGTAGCTCTCTATGACCCTTCCTGTTCCAGTGTGGTCGGAAAATTACTTAAAGCTGGACCTGGCCTACATTCGGCTTGACTCCATTTTTCTGCAAAACAAGCGAACCAGAGACTCATATGTAGCCGATATGAACTTTGACGGCATATGACTACCTGATACAGCTCAAAATGTCGACCGTATCTTCTTTATCTTCACCTGTGAAAATGGGACTGGATTCCCGCCAAGATTGTGAAACTCTTTTTCTGCAAGGGGTTGATCTTTGTAGTCCTACGCGCCCAAAAACTACAATCAGAGTGGCTATGGTTTTGAGTAGTATACAGTATAACATTAATCTCAAAGGAACAGCTCCGAATATATTTACGTGAATACTAGAGACTGAGAACCAGATCATAGAACTGACAAACGAACGTGCCACTACTTTTGGCAACCAGAGGACGAAGTGGGTCAGGGATCTCCCTTGAGAACAGCGGCGGACCCTTGGCGAGTAGGGCCGAGCTTCCTGTTCCCCGAAAATCGGTTGCGTGCTCCTCCAAAACCCTCTTCTTAAGTTCTTCAAAGCCATTTGAAGCACAAAGGGTCTACAAATTATGGGGCGCTCTTTTGGGGTGGATTCCATCGCCTTGCTGCTCGTGTGGGTTCGTTGCTCCTATATCTGCTGAGATACATCCGAAGGAAAGCTCTGAGGTGAATCCTCTCTTGTCCAAAAACGAGCCCAGCCTTTTGAGAGCCGTAAGAGGGAATTATCTAAATCATTTGCTTGTAAAAGATAAACAACATGCTGTTGCCTGGAAATTTGTCATTTTGCTTGGATTCAAATTGCCAATTCCTCAAAGTCAAGGCGATATAAATCCGCAAGATACTCCGTACCGGTCAACTTGGCAGTGATTTGGAATATGCCAGGAAGATCCCTCCCTAGTACAACAGCCCCCACGAACTCAATACAAATGAAATATTTGCGGAGAATTGTAACAAACTGAACGGGAGTAGCCGAGATTTTCCGATTTTAATGGCCGCCCGTCGACCACTCCGCGGCTTGAATAGCCTCTTGGCCAAACCGCCGCTTTTTAGAACAGAATAAAGGGTCTGGACAGCTCGGGTCTCCCCCTCCCTTGTCACTTCTGTATAAATCGAATTATAATATATTTATTCAAGTAGTAGTTCCTTAGTAGCAAACTAACCTATCTTCTACCTTCGCCTACTTTTATAACTAAACTTTCTAATATAGCTAGTATAGTAATTTATTAGTATAGCCTATTACTCTCTTAGTATTCTAATAAAATTTTACTTTATAATATGAATATTAACCTAATCTTATAACAATACGGAATAAAACCCATTTTAGGTATTAACTATATTATGCTAGTTATTATAGTTAATTATTTACAAACACTATCTAAGAACAATCTATTATAATCCTCTCGTCTCGATGTGGATTTATTCCTCGTCCCTCATACTGAGATTGATCTAAGAATAGTAAATAGTTATCCTAATATTATTTTACAGAATTAATCTTTGATAATCAGCTTAGTGATACTAAATACCTAATACCTATAGTAATTACTGAGAATTTGAAATTAACCGAAAAATACTAGATCTTCTAATTAGCCGAAAAGTTTTTATATAATTCCAAAACACCTGACTACTACTCTTTAAGGATTACTTTCTATGTACTCCAGAACTAACTGGTATTTTCTCCTACAGTACACTTTGACGCCTTGATCATTAACTGGGAGCTGAGATAACCAAAAAACGTGCGGAAGGCATGGTTTCGGCTGGTGGACCATACTTCGAAGTAAGAGCCACTCAGCCACTTTTGCCCCACGGTCTTCAGGGTCTCTAGTATAAACCTTCTAAGCACTTTTCCCCCGCAGGATACGTAGTTGAGGCTCAACATCGACGGAATGCGCGCTCTAATTTTTGTTGTTCACGCTTGGACTAGTCTAGACCTGTCCCACGAACAGTTACACCCGGTTTTACGACATACTTTATCCCTGCCTCGGCTAGCACGTTACTTTCCAGACAACCTTTTAGGTATAGAAAGAGGTAGCCTGATTCCTGTTAGCTATAAGGTGATGTGGTAAGTTGATAGTCTTTAATCGCATTTTCCGTTACACCTACGTATGTAGGCGGTGAAAGGAGGCAGCAACCTAATTCACCTAGCTACTCGTAAAGCTACGTGGTGCTCCTAAGTACTTTTAAAGTTGCGAATACTTGTAGCTTCATTTTCCCGCCTTGCTCCTGCCTTGTCATGTCCGCGAGTCAGGCGTCCCACAGCTTAGGAGAAAAGCAGCATTGGTATCCAGAGCCCGAAGTGCTCCTAAGACACATTTTTCTTACATTCTATAAATTATACTAGTATTTGTGCTTGTGTAGGGGCTGTACCAGGGGCGGAACCGAGTTTAGCAGGGGAAACAGTAGTGAAATCGTGCGAATCCCTAAAATCAAGGTATTTAAGTCGATCGTTGCACCCAATAGTGATCCCAGCTCGATCATTACTCTCCCTCCCCGCTGATTAGAGGTTAACCGTGAACTTTATTGTTTTGTGGGTGCACGGTAATTTTGCCCTACAAATCTTAGTGCATGAGGCTGTCAGAAATAGCATTTAAATAAGGGGGGAGAGATTACATCCACTTCTTCTTCACATATTTCCCATCTTGTTTGCCATACGGTACGGATACATAGTTTTTGAAGAACCTTGATACGCGCGTTATCACCACTCCAACATAGAGGGATTTTTCCCAACTTCACTTCATCTTTCGCTCAAACAAATCCTTTTCGATAAGGCAGCTCCTACTAGTCTCAGTATGGCGGACCCCGAAGCGAAATCTGAGACAACTGCAAAGCTCAGCAATGTACAAGTTGCTGAGAGCGATAGCAGTAGTCAGATTCATGTCGACAAGGGATTAGAAATCTTGAACTCTTACGATGGCGATAAAGAATGGACACAAGAAGAGGAGAACAAGTTGCGCCGGAAAATCGATTATAGGCTGATGCCCATTCTATGCCTTACATATGGCCTCCAGTACTATGACAAAGCCATGTTGGGACAAGCGGTAAGTTTCAAGACATATCAGAAGCAGGAAGTTTCGCTAGTATTTGTTGTCCGAAGTCGCTAACTTACAGTGCAGGCGCTTTTTGGGCTTATAACAGATTTGCACCTAAACGTAGGCACCCGCTTTTCCTGGGCTTCTTCTATCTTCTACTTTGGCTTTCTCGTTGGCGCGTATCCTGCCATGGTCCTAGCCCAGAGATATCCTATCGAAAACGTTGCCTCGGGTCTGGTGACTGTATGGGGTCTATGCCTGATTCTAACGGTTGTTTGCACTACATGGCAAGGGCTCCTTATAGAACGTTTTTTCTTGGGGTTTCTGGAAGCTGGCATTAGCCCAATGTTCATGCTCATTGTTGGCAGTTTCTACACCAAGAGTGAGCAAGCTTTGCGAATGGGGATCTGGTACTCATGTACCGGATTTGCTGGAATATTCTCACCGCTTATCAATTATGCTTTTGGCCTCATCAAGGGAAGCGTTTCGAGCTGGCATTACATGTACCACTTTGCTGGAGCGTTCACAATCGCATGGGGTTTAGTAATTCTGGTGATTCTCCCACCTGACCCAATCCGCGCCAAGGGATTTGATCAGCGTGAACGATACATACTCATCGCTCGGCTACGCACCAACAACTCTGGCGTCAGAAATGAGTACTTCAAGGTTGACCAGGTGAAAGAGCTCCTGTTGGACGTCAAGTTTTGGCTGGCGTTCTGGATGGCTACACTCTCCATGATTGCCAATGCTCCTCTGTCCACATTCAGCACCATCATCGTGTCTCAGCATATGGGCTTTTCAGGTCTCCACGCGCTGCTTCTGACGATGCCCGTAGGGGCTTTTGCTGGATTCTTCATAGTGCTGTGCTCTTGGGGTGCCATGAAGTTCAAGAATTCCCGATCATACATCTACTTTGGCGCTCAGATGGTGACCGTTCTTGCATCGCTGCTCTTATGGCTGTTGCCTACCTCAGAAGTTGGTGCTTTGCTTTTTGCTCTATATATTCTACCCGGTCTCGGTGGAGGGTATGGTGTTCTGTTGGGCCTTTCTCTCGCAAACACTGCTGGATACACGAAACGCTCTCTCGCCTCATCAGGAATTTTCATCGGGTATTGTATCGGTAAGTACATCTTGTGTCTTCATTTCTTGCCTCTTCTTTCGTGGATTTCAAGAGCTTTACCTAACTTCCATGCCCGCAGGAAACATCGTAGGTCCACAGGTTTTCAGAACTAAAGATGCCCCTGGCTACGATCTTGGTTTCATTGTGGTTGTAATTACCTCCATTGTTTCCGCTTTCCTCGGCCTGCTCTACCGCTTCTTATGCGTCTGGGAGAATCGAAAACGTGACAAGGGCGGTGTGATGGAGGGTTTTGATGATGCATTCAACGATGATTTGACAGACCAAAAGGTTAGTCGCATCCTCGAACCTAATTTCCCATTTAATCGTAAAACTGACAAATTGCTCTTAGAATCCGCAATTTAGATACATCCTGTAAATAATAGATTGCGAACAATTTTCATTTAGGTCCAGATTACAGTTTATTTATTGTATTTATTCTTATTCTTTTATTCATATTTTCCGGTCTATGGCACCAATAGTAATCGAACTGGTTTCAATTTTGTCTGACGGACCATGCTTTTGTGAACCCTAGTTTCCTAAAAATCAATACGAAGCTTGGATCAGATTCTTGCAGCGTTAGAAATGATTTGATTTGATTTGATTAATAGCACTTAATCAAATCAAATCAAATCGCCAAGTAATCAGATTAATTCAGATCAATTCAGATTAATCGGAGTCCGGTCGTTCCGGGACTCGGAGTAGTCGGTCCGAGACTTAGGGTAGAGTCCCGGGCGGTCCGGCTTCCTATATAACCTATAAGATAGAATAGCTGAACCCTAGAATATAAGAGAGTACTAAGAATAGTAAGTTTATAAAACATTTATATATTAAAATCTTTTACTTATTAGCTATTGTTATGTGACCTCACGTGTACGCGCTAGATATAGTAAGCTAGAGGCTATAATAAGCTTAAAAACTAGGGGTCTTTCGTAGGTAGACAAGGACGAGGGAGGATATATTACTAAAAGACGCGTTAGTTAAGGACATTTACTATATACTTTAGACACTATTTATAGTATAAATTAATCAATTAATACTCTGATTAACTAAATCGTTAATTAAATCAAATCAACTAGACCTGTTAATCAAATCAATTCAATTCAAATCAGAATAATTCAGAGTATTAATTGATTAGTTGATTATTTTTTTCCAACGCTGGATTCTTGTTTTGAGGCTATTTAAGAGTCATGGCAGACCTAAAGAGTCCAGCTAAGAGTCACACCATGTACGCAAATCATATCATTTTCCATTATACGAGAGTCATTTTTAGTAACTTTTATACCATTTCTTAGACAAATCTTACTTAATAAGCAGTTTATCTACCCGTTCTATTAGCTCAAAAACCACTCTTTTAGCTACGACATATCGCGTAGTAGTTTACTTATAGTAGAACGTCGATCTTGTTGAACTAGTATGGTGTGACTCGTAGCTGGCCACCCTCATCATACTTCGTTCCTGGCGTAATAATTGTAACTTCCCAAGGATAACTTTAGTGAAGAACAGGTTAAACCCCCCTGTAAATATTACAATCATTGTACCTTGGGTGAAATATAAGTATTAACTGTGCGCCTTCCCTTAACTAAAGGCGAAACAGATATCTAGGCTTTCTGTGTTGGTTTCAACCGCAAAGCGAGGTTGGGGTTTACATTACTCATGTATGTGGTCGAAAATGAGTTGGGCATGGGGTCTACGAAGAGAAAGGGAAAGTTGGTGAAGGGGGAAGCTAAGGGACGAGGTGGAAGTGGAAATGGAAGTGGAAAAAAGAGGGGAAAATGATATATGATGAGTCCTCTCAAAGAGCATGAATACATCAGTTTGTGACTCTCGACCACGAGACTCCAAGAGAAACGCAACCTGCTGAGTTCAGCTCATTGGGGAAATTCCCGTCGCCGACAACCGAAGGCATCAGTTCTTACTAGTAGGCAGACAACCTTTTCAAAAGTCTAAATATGACCTCGAAACGACAAAGCTTCTAGCGACTCATGAGAAATGATGGAATTTTACGTCGCGACAACCAGCTTAGTTATTGATGGAGACAATCCAGCTTGGGATTTGATATGTAGTGGGCGACATACTGTGGCGGCTTTCCCAACTCGCTTAGAAAAAGCGGTGGAACCGTGGAAATGCAATCTTACCAACTGAGCAAATACACTTTACACCCCACAGCGCTTCCTATAATCAAGGCAAGAGATTTTTTGACGATGCCTCTCACCTAGTGGTACCTACTACCCATTCCATTTATTCATAATTCTTCCAAAAGATAAATGGTGATAACCTGGTAAACAAATAGCGGATCGGATCATGATAAATGGTAAGTTATCACCCATTAATAGCATCACATGTCATTTATTACCTGGATAGGTACTTTTGGGTCATCGTAGACCTTTCCATGTGGCAGTACATATTTATGTGGTATCGTGGGTAGTATGTAGTGGCATTTACTGTTGAACTAAGCGGGAGGATTTCTTGGTTTGTCGACAAATGATATTCCCCTATTGCGCCATACGGGTTACAACGTTCTGCTTCTGGGTTACTTCCGGAGGTCTATTAGTGTTACGGGTCGAGTGGAGATGCCTCGTGTAATTTACGCGACGCTGTTTCGGGAAGTTGTGACGAGAAAGTGTGAAAAACGCTTCTTCCTCGACGTAAAACTGATTCCATCCAATCTAGTTCCCTAGAGTTACGTGCCGGATTTGAACTCGTGCCTCCCCTCGCGAGCCTCGCTCGTAAGACGTCAAAGAAACTCTAGAATTCTTCGTGTGGGTTCATACTATATTAGGAAAGGATTGTGCACGTACAGTACAGTAGCGAGTCAGCCGCAGGAACGCCCGAACTCGTTCGTAGGTATCACGACAGCGAATTGCACGGATCGCACCTTTAGCCACGTCTAAATTATACAGCATACAGATCCAGGCGCTGTGTTTCCGGAAAAGGTGTATTTTCAGATGAAGAGTGGGACAGTTTTACTAACACTCTCAGTCTTTTAAGACCCGCTGTTTAGTAATAACTTCCAATCAAAACACTGTATTGTAAGTAAATTAACCTTTTATATATCCGAGCTGGGTTTCTGAAGATTAGTCCAATTAACTTAAACCTTTTCCGGAAACACAGCGCCTGGGTCTGTATCTCTTTATGATAAGCCAGTAACTAATTCTGCCTATGAGCGAGTCTTATTCATATGTCTTTGCGAGCGGTAGAGGTCCCGGTACGTGGGTGTAAAGAGCCGCATGCGCTGAAATGCGGACGCGGCTTTCGGTGCGGTTGTCGGTGTGGCTAAAGCGTGGCGGTGCCCCTCGGCGGCCGTAACCCGAATCCTTGCCGACATGAAGGACATAAGAGTCTCCCTAGAGACTCCTAACCTGAGATAGACTTCCATCAATGCTGGGGGCAATCAGAGGACTGGATTGGGTGCAACTTCCCAAGCTTGTCAATTTTTGGAATGAATCTCCTTAAATAGCTTTACATTGGAAGTCTCTATCTAGGAGAAAGTTGGCTCCACCTTCCAATTCCAAAGTTGATACCACTCATTCATCGTGGCTTCCTTGTTAGACAAGTGTTCGAAGGACCCAATCCAACTCCAATTCCCAGCATCATTTTCCGTCATGTATACAACATTTCAAACCAGTCATTTCCAATCACGTTCGTTTCCAACACTCGTTTCATTATTCACAATATACATTCGTTTTACTTCTCTTCATTCTCGCATCTTCTACACCACAATTCTAGGTACCCGCCTTCCACAGCGCACATCATTCATTCCTGCAAAACCTCGCGGTAAAGCCATATATCATGGGTCTCCCACTGTGGATTGATCCATCGGAGAAAGTGGATGTCAAGTCATCTAGGACCGTGAGGAAATGATGCTTACAGCTTCAATATCACATACTGACAATTTCAAGGAATTTACCCGACCTCGTGCAAATGCCATGTCCTCTGAGCCTCGACCAAGAATTCACGAAATCAATGGCGATCCACAACAAACCTTTCCACCCCAGCAACCTCCACAGCAAGACTACGGACGCAGAGAGGCAAATCTCATTCGGCAGCTAGAGGATATATTTCGAGACCTGTTAACCATCGGCGACCGGACCGGGAAGATCCTCGAAGTAACAATGAAAGATTCGGAAGACACCTATCGGCTTGTCCTCGAAAAAACCCCACCCGTATCAAGCGCGAGAGTGATGATGCTAGACATGATGGGGGTGTACAGATTAGAATATGCGCGGGAAAACACGCATCTTTTTGGTCAACAAGGGTGGGAGATTGATGATGCTTGGCTGATAGAGAGGCTCTGGTTGGGCGCTGCTCGATACAGGAATCCTGATACGACTGAGCTGCCTCCGAGTTTCCCCTATCCTTCTGAAGTTCCTAGACTACACCGCAGTGAAGATGGTCCCAATACACGTGCTTCTTCGCGTGTAAACCGTACCGCGAACCCCGACAGCGGAATTCAGAGTGGGAATAGCGAAGCTACAGGTTCTTCCGAAAACTCCCCCGTACTGAACGGAGCAGGATATGATGCCGAATGGACGGTATGATGCTGAGAGTATGATGCATACCAAGAATATTTTATGGTTGCTCAGGCGTTCTTGATAGGGAGACGAACTTCTTGAATAGCTAGGGAGGATAGTATTCAGTTAGGAAATTCCGCAGCGAAATACAGAGAAATCATCCTTAGCATTGTTGTGCTTACCACGTGATCCAACAAAACACTTTGTGAGAAAAGAGAAATTCTAAGAGAAGAGGTAAAAAGAGGAAGATTCAGAGCTTCTCGCTAAGTAAATAGTGTCAAGCAATTCACCTTAGCCTTGCCCCTTTCCTGTAGCGAGGGCCCCTCGCTTGAGATTGGCACTTTGCCCCTTTCAAAGCTCAATTCACCCTAGAGTGCACCTCATCAACAAACAAATGTCTAATTGACTGCCTGTGAACACCTATTAATCAAATCACAGACCATATCAAGAACTCCCTTTTCGATATCCTCAACACAAACAATCTAGTACTCCAGGTTTTGGTACTCTACCTTGTGCACTCCACCCAAGATACATACATCTTTGTCACCAACTTGCATAACTACGCCAAACAAGTGTTCGCCAACATGTCTGGCAATTCTTCCTCTGACGGAAGCCAGTCTTCTGGGTTCTTTTACGGTGGTGGTGGCGGTGGAGGTTAGTGTTCCTCGTATCCTTCTACCTGCCTGGTCTCGAGGATTTCGCGGGAACTGATCGCTCGTGTAGATAGCGAAACTGGTACCAGCGGTGTCCCAAACGGAAGCCAGTTGCTTAATACATTCGTCGCCGGTGGTGGAGTTGGTCTGGGTAAGTTTTCTGTGGCGATCCTATATCCTTGAGCTAGGAACCTGGACTATCGGGTCTTGGATGTGTATGAGTTGATGTTTTAGTAGCTGGTGGTCCTGTTGGTACTGTTGTCAAAGCTGAATACTCACCTCCTGGTGGAGGCCAGTATACCAGTCCCATTTTTGGAATTGGTAGTGGATGTGAGTCTTCTTTCCAGTCTTGCCTTTGAACTTGGGGATTTTACGAGCTTGGATTTCGCTAATTATGTACAAGTTGCAGATCATGCTGTTGGAGGCTTCCATACTATTGGTAATGACTTGGTTGGCGGTAATAATGTTGGTAAGTCCACTAGCTTTCCGTCAATGTATATCTAGGGAGTAGGCAGACACTTCCCAAGAAGCAGTTCAGTTCCTGAATAAAAGGGCCTTCGAGGCTCTAGGAAGTGGCTAAACACCAGGCAAAGATCCAATGGTTGCTGACATTCCCTGTTTCGTAGGATACGATCAAGTCAATGCATTTACTGGAGGAACCCAACCTGCTCAACCAGATACGCGACCGCATCTCCAGATGAATGGACAAGCCGAAGTAGGCGGACGATCTCACACTTATCAAGTCACTCAGCACCGACACGAAGCCTATGCACTCCCCGATCATGCTAACAGCGTTCAACTTGATGAGAAGCATCCAGTCGTCCTCCAACTGGGCGAGCATTCCAAGGTTGCTTGCCGTCCCATTGAGGGAGTAATTAAGTTCGACGTCACTATTGGATATGAAAGTCGTGAGTTACTCTTCTCCCTACTAAAGTCGCACCAAATCTGTCAGGTTTGGTAATCAAAAAAACAGTTATTGAGGCTTTGAATGATCTTGTCAACTCAAATGATGCTGGTGCTCGGGCAGGTATGTTTTGCAACAGCTCCTACAAAACCGTATGTCGCGAGGGGTCTAACTAAGAAGCAGCATATCCCCAAGCCCTTGAAGTTCTTACAAATGCTTCTAACAATCCGAAATTTACTAGTGAGTTCATCCCATATTTCCCTCTGTTTCTTCTCCAACAACACTAACGCGACACAGCCCAGGACGCCATCGCCACCATAGAAGCAGCCATGAAGTACCTCAAGACCGAGTACGACGCCACCCAACGAACTCGCGCCATCACCGCTCTCCTCTATCATACCGAGATCCAAAATATGACCAACGCAACACTTCCTCAAACCGCCGCCGCCAAAGCGCTTATCACAGACTTTGAAGAACAAACCACTTTGTGTAATATCACCTTGAAGCGTTTCAAGGAGCTGTGTGAACGTATGAATGATGTCCTTGGTTACCGTGAGATGTACCATCAGAACGCTATTCGTGATAAGGATATGCTTGAGAAGGCACTTGTGGGGTTGGGACTTTTGGGATTGTCGGATTTGGAAGAGAAGATGGGTATGGGGGGTTTGTTCTGAGATGGTGAGCTGCGGAACTCTTTTGTGGAGAGACGGGAGTTTGTTCTGAGATAATGATCTGTGGATTTCTTCTACGAAGATATGATTGGTGATGGGCCTAAGTCAAACGGTAGGATATCACGGTAGGAGACCCTTCTTACGACATCAACATGCAAAAAGGGGCCGGAGATACATCTGAAGGTCTCTTTTCCACAGTACCCAGATTTTTACTATTCGAGAAGGACATCCCCTTACCCCAAAAACATCAGAACAGCAATACATTACTTTTTCCAAGCATCGAGTTCACCCATGATCGTAGCATATAAAATCGGCTTATATCAAAGATGTTACTACTATTTATACTCCTCTCTTGTAACAATATTGCTCTAGAAGCCCCGCATAATTGAACTATACATGTCAGGTTTGAATGCCTTTGCCTTATTAGGTTTTGGAGATCTAGGAATATTATGACAATGATTTTACTTGTGCTAGAAGTGTAGTATAATCACTTCTCAGATAGCTGGTATAGAGTAAAACCACCTCTCTTACCTTCAAGATGCCGTAATCTCACATATCAACAGACATCCGCACACTCATCATCACAAACAAACAAGCATCAAAAGAGAGACTCTCTAAAAAACGACGATAGTTACTTTTCACATCGACGCTACACGAAACCCTGGTATCCAAACGCCATTGCTATGCCATATACAAGAAACCCCCTCCCGAACTCCAATCCATGCCTCGTCTTATAACTCCCAAAGTCCACACTACCAACCATCGCCCCACCCCTCGTCATCATCCGTATTCTTTGGCGCAGTATCAATCTTCTTCGCCACAACAGGTTTCGGTTTCGTCGCCGTAGCAGCGGCCTTCTTCGCCCCAGCACCACCCACCGTCCCAGTAGACGCGACCCTCGAAGACGTAGGTCGTCCAGCAGCGGGTTTCGCTAGACCCTTAGGCAGAGCTTTGGAACCGGGTTTCTTCCCTGCTTGAGCAGCCAACCAGCCTGCGAAATCAGGTTCCTCGTTATCTTCAAACGGATTTGCGGATGCGACTGCTTTTGGTTTGGAGCTTGGCTTTGGAGCGTCAGATGAGGCGTCGAAAAAGGCCTCTTCTTCCATGTTGCCCCATGAATCGTCAAATCCTTCATCTGGCGTAGGTTCGGCGAAGTAGTCGTTTGTGGTAGAGGAGTTCCGCGTTGAGGTTGCGGGGGGTGACACTACTGCTTGACGGTGGAGAGTGGATGCTGATGCGGTAGATGTGTTTGGTCGCCGAGCCTCATTCGCTGCTGGCGTGGAACTGGAACGGGCGTTTGTGGGTGCTGTGCCATTTGCTGAAGTCTGGATTTCACCAGTTGCTAAGGCGACTTTATTTGTAAAGGAAGATATGGCCCAACCAGTCCAAGAAGCTGCATCGCTGGGTTGGGGTGTACCCATGCGAGGTACTGAGCCAGTGGAAGCGTCAACAGCAGTCGGAGGTGGCAAAGCTGTAGCTGCCATTGTATCTGCAAACTTTCGAATACGTTGCATGAACAGATCCATAGTCTTGATTGCCTGATCTCGGACAAGTTTCTCCTTGTCAATTAAGCAAGGACAGAGACTAGGCAATATTCGATTTGCACAATCGTCCTCACTGTAAACATCAGAGGTGGCAGCTAGTGCCATCAAAGCTGCATTCCGAGCATGAACAAAAGGATCGCGAAGAGAGCGGGTAAATGCTGCAATCAAGACTTTCGACCTATTACCGACACCTAAATTCTTTGAAATCTTGCCCAAGCAAATAGTTGTGTTGGTTCTAATTCCAGGTTGCTCATCATTCGATGTCTTGGCTAGATATTTTAACAGCTCCCCGTTGATGGTTCTGTCAGAAAGCTTCCCAATGATCGTAAGAACAGCCTTGACGGTTTGCTCTCTAACCATGGGAGCAACGTCCGTGAACCCGGTAACCTGGAACTGTAAGCAATATATATTTGTGGAGTTCAAGAATGCATACCATTTGTGGAAATATCTTGTCATTGACCACCTTCTGTGGTAGCCTGTCGATCATGATTGGTAAGTTATCGAGTAAACAAACCCGAATAGCTCTGTCAGGGCTGGTGAAAAGTCGTACTACAGCGGGCGTAACTTTGCTTTCAAATTCCTCATCAGTGAGCTTTTTGCTGATCTTCATGACAACACCGAAGACTTTTGGTCCGCCGCCTCCAAATTCCACAGATTTCAGTAATTCAGGGAGAACTTTCATTTTGAAATAATCTTCCGGGAAGTCATCAGATAATTGGTCGAGGTCACTATTTTTTGTTAGCTAATGGCGCAAAACCGATGGATTGAGCTTTTGTCTATACTTTAAAAACTCTTCTCGCTCCTCTTCACTTTTCATCCCTAGGTTATCTACACTTTCGGTGAGTTTGATCAATGGTGTTTCAAAGAAACCCCCATTCCTGCTTCCTTGATCCAAAAAGTTTGCAACCGTCACTCTGGCTTTCGGATTTGCATTGACCAGTCTCTTGTAGCTCGAATGCATGCTTGGGGGAACATTCTTGGTTTGTCCAGCTTGATCGCCTCCCATAAAATCGCCATTAAAAACTTCAAATATGAGGGTACCAAAATTGTACGCGTCGACTGCAGGTAAAGGATTCCGTTTGATCGCATCCCAACCAGATTTTGCCAATTCAGGTGGTGTATATCTTCCAGCATCAGGGACTAAACTTCCGAAATTCTGTTGTTTTAATCAGCAAATTTAACGCCCGCATTATTCAATGCCAACATACGTAGATAATAGCCTCATCATCCTTCATGCTGCTCAAGACCTCGAACCCACCAACTCTCCATTCCCCGCTTTCACTTGTGTATATGGACCCCACTCGTAGGGCACCGTGGACTGAGGATGCTTCGTCGTTTATAAATTTGATGGTTTGCTAGGCACCCATCAGTAAATGTATCTTTCCTGAAAAAACAAGCATCCTTACAGCAACACCAAAGAGTCCCCATTTTAAGGTTTCTGTGCTCATGCTCTTCCTTTTTATATGCCATTTTAATGGCACAAGTCGTTCTGTAGCAATATAAATGTATGTATCCGTCTGTTCCACATTCGTCAACTACCCTTCCCCGAATGCAGTGTAGCTTATGCCATACCTCCACGCTTTCCAATACCTTAACCACTCCTGGATGCCTCAAGGTTCGAAGTTTCTTGACGGCATTCCTTGCCATGGGCAGACGTGCTTTGTTGGTGGTGATATCGAAAGAAAATATGCTACAATTACTTCCATCTTCCTGTACCGTGAGAGTCAGTAATTTTGCGCATTGCCTAGTGCTAAGTTGGAGTAATTACACGCTTAGTTCCATTGTAGAGGGTCCAAATGCTGGTGTCCACGTCGACTCGATCGCCGAAAGTATATGGGAATGGAGGACCTTTGGAAATTGCTGACGCCACAGCAGATTTAAAAAACTCCATGGCGCAGAGAAAATGGATTAAGCAATACCAATACTGGAGGAATGGGGGGTAGAGGCGGGGGGTTCAAGTCGCGAATTCATGAGCTGCACCAAGTTCTTCTGTAGGTATCCGACTTGAGTAGGGTTCCTCTGCCTGAACATGTGGCCCTTATCGCGGCTCTATCAAAGGACGCTAGTGCGGGTCATGGGCTTGGCATTTACTACTGTACCCGACTTCACGCGCCAAAGGTCCACCACCACCGACTACCACCCCTTCCACCCTTCAACCGATGGAGTTCGCCCCAGAAGTTGAATGACTTTCGCCCTCAAAACACACCTCTTCTAGGAGGGGATCTTGAGTGTCTTGAACGGTAGGTAACATTCTCAGGTTGCCCCAACGGACCGTTGTGATACATTGCACTATGGATGATCGGAAAGCTTCCGCGTCCAAACCTTCCCTTGCGGCGGGTACGTCTTTTACGGTATGTCTCCCTATCTCTGTTTTTGCCACCCAATACGTCAATGATGAGCAACTGGTAAAAGGTCCGACTGCTTCAGTACTTTTCTGGTTCTGATGGAAGTCTGGTATACTGGGTTGATTTACTGAGGACGCTGCTTCACTCACCGATCTCCTTTCTTTCACTAGCAGTCCCTCTAGTCAAGGCAAGACTGTCCTCACAAAAGCTTTTGTGAGAGCATCAGTGATCTGTTGGGATATATGACATGTCGTATGACAGCTCTGCTTTTGAGGTTGCGCGTCTTCTCGCTCAAGGACGCGTGACCAAAGGCTGTGGAGTAAAACAATCAGCCTTTTGGCATCATGCGAGGATGTAATGACTGGAGATGAGTAAAGCCAGCTGAGGTATCCACCTAGTTGCCAAACAGAAATCAAAGCCGCTTAGTGTGCAGGTTGATGACTAGCAAACTGAAAAGACCTGAGACGTATATCTCCTTTCAAGGAAATGCATTCGGTTGTCTGTGGAGTCGGCGTATATGCTAACAAATTTGTAGAGGAAAAGCCCAGCGATTGGCTCATCCTCAAGCTCTGTAGCCTCAATGTCTTCTTCCAGCAGACCAAAGGTATGTTACGTCTGCAAAGAGGGCGAGTTTCTACCCACAAAAGCGTTAGTGCGTTGTGTGAGGTGCAAGAGATTCTGGCACCACAATTGTCACGCACCTCCTGTCAGCAGAGATATGCATGACTTACAGTATGTTGTTTGGATAAACCTCACAAACTCAATGGTATTGTACTGACTGCTATTCAGAAAACCTTCAAGCTGCGCAAGATGCGTCAAGAAGGCATCCACCGACCAAAGTACACATTCAAACGCAATAGCCACATCCCCTTCTGTAGCTCACAATGGCTCACAGTCTGCTCCTGGCTTCTCATGTGAGGTTTCTGGCTGCAATCGCATGCCAATGAAAGATCCCCAAAGCGCAAGAAGGATCTGCAAGCACCACAGCATAAGTGAAAAACATATGCTATCTGCCAACAAACCGAGGCCACAGGTAGCTATGAAATCAGCCCGAGTCGATAGGTCCAAGATGAAGCCACCTGGAAGACCGGAGAGCCAAGCAGTTCCTAAAGACCGCAAGCATAGGCACCCGTCAATGAACAAAAGTATTAATTCCACTGGCTACGACACCAATTCTGGAGAATCAGACATTGGACTTGATATGCGCAATTCCCGCGCTAAAAATGTTGATGTCTCTTTAGCAATGCTACAACTGGAAGGAACTCAAGGCTTTGCCAAACATACCGGGTATGCAATTGAATCATCATCATCGTCCATAGATGAAAGCAGTCGAGCGCAGAAGCAATTATCCGAGTGGATTGAACGTCACTGTGATGAGCAGCTCCAGACCAATCTCACATCATGGCTCAGGACTCATGCCAGTGGACATACCACTGACGATGAATGGTGGCCAAAGTTGCGAGATCTTGTCTGCACAGCTGCATCCGGATCGACGGCTATTGATTGCTTGAACAGAGCCATTTTGTTCCGATTGGAAAGCCAGCGCCCATCAGGTAGCACAGGATCCATGTGGCAAGTGGAGCAAGAAGACGTTGAGAATGCAATAGAGCTGTTGAAATCAAACACAGAATATCCCATCTCGGCGGTGCAGCTCATGGAAGTCCATGCCTGTTATCATGCTTGTGGAATACTCGTGCCTCGTGACCCAGATCCCGTGCTGCGAGGAAGTTCGCGGGAAGCGGCCGCCGACGACAATCGGCGTGAATGGATACGGGCATATGATGAGGAGGAAATGGAGTACGACCTACTTTCTCCCAGACCAATTTCCAACCTACTTGGTCTCCAAGACAACATGGATCAAAACCTCTCGAAGCACAGTCCTGAACCGGAGGCTGATCAGGAGGATCGAAACCCAGAACATGCATCGCCGCATATCCTTGCAGCAGATCATCGCGACTCTCGCTCGCCCAGTGTCGGTCTACGTGGCACTGATACGTTGGATATGGAGGACGACGAAGAATATACCCCGACCTTGAATCCTCTACAGCCTCACTCTAATGAAGACGTCGCAAGGGCCTTGGAAACACGACCCATCGTTACAACCAGAGAGCCCCTCGGCGAGTTGGCAGACCAAGAAATTGAACATTGTGCTCCGCGACCAAAAGGCGATTCAAACGGTTATGAACCTTCATATAAGCTCCCTCCTTCCATATCAAGTATCACAGGGCAAATGCGCATTCCGAACACTTCTTCTTCATCAGAAAATGCCCTTACCGGTGTCAAGCATGCTTTAGAGGCACCGTCAAGTTCCCGTGAAGCAAAACGTCGTGCGCACGCCGACCTTGTAGGGGCCGAGATCAGCAAACAGCTTCAAGCTCAAAAAGAGCCGCAATCCGATCCAATGGCCTCCTCAACCATATCCCCCGAATCAGCCAACTCTCTCAAGCACAACTCTCTCGCTGGCACTGGTTACCTTTGGGAAGCACCTCCAGGATCTTTTGATGCAAAAAATCGCGCTCGTTCTGGTGTCGTGGACGCCGAGATGGATGAATGGCTGTACGGGGCCAAGAAAATCAAAGAACACGATTCTGAGTACCCCATGCCGGATCACGAATTCATCCGATCCCAAAGATGGGGACATATCAATCCAACGACGGACTGGCCCAAACTCCCCCTCTCAGGCGAAGCTCTCAGACGTAAACGCGCCGAGATCGACGCTCGTCCACGTCGCAAAGAACTCTTCGGGACAGGCCTCAGTGAAGCAATCAAGAAAGAGCGATTGGAAAAATATGGCTGCATCTATATGGTCAAACCCCCCGGGCCAATTACGCCTGCGTATCTGGAGCATAAGGCGAATTTGGAGAAGATGATCAGAGTACCGAATATCGATAATTATGAGCCGGCTGTTCGCAACAATAAGCTTGGTATGAGGGAGAGGCCTACAACGACGATTACGGAGATCATTGATGGACAGGAGGTTACTAGGCAGAAGAAGAAGTCTGAGTTATTGTGGATTGAGAGACATGATGCGATTGTTGATATTGTTTTCCACTTCTGGAGAGGATATTAGGGGACGAGGGGTTGCGTTGGGTAGAGTTGATGGTTGTTCTTTTTTCCCTCTGTTCCCACGCTAAAGACTATCCGATTTAGGTGTGGATGGTCTTCCCTGAGCTCATCTGAGGCCTGTCGTTTTCTTCAATGGTGCTAAAGATGTGTTATTAGGGTAGGGATTGTGTTCATATTGCCTGGACCTGGAGGGTTGTTATGTTTTTTTTTTTTTTTTTTTTTCCTTTCTGGCGCTTGTGAGTCGCTCAATCATGAATGATTTCTCACGAGATCATTTAGGATCTGACCTTTTTCGTTTCCGGGTACAGTTTGTTTCTCATGGGTTCATGGGGATACTGACGTCCTTTTTTTCCCCCTCTTTTCTTTTTTTTCATTTGGCGTGTCGTCTGACTTTTAATTTGCGCGTTTTTTGCGTGGGCGTTGTAGTTAGATGATACCCCCTTGATACTGTAGTCTGTCCACAAATGGAACTGCTTTGTTTTCTTAGGAAGTGTCCGATATGTGAATCATGATATTTCGTTATGTAATTAAATGTAAATGTGTATGTGTGTGTGTAGTGTAGTAGGTGGAAAGTGTAGTATCCACCGCCTAAGGTGCCCTGCAAATATCCTCCTCTCCCACATTTGTATAACAAGCACAGGAAAACCCTGTAGGCCAAAACCATGCCCGGAGAGCCCACCTTGCCGAGCGAAGTTGTAGATGTCGAAAGTTCGTTATCGTAGTTCTAGAATTCGAAGATTGCTTGTTCCCCCCCTCTTAGACCAGCTGCTACCCCCTATACTATTTAAATTGTAGGGACAAGGTTACGCTTCCTCTAGACCTATACGAGTAGGTAGGAGTATAGGGAGCGTCGCGTAGGTTAGGAGGGGTATTGTACCTTGAAAGTTAAAATAACAAGTATATGTACGCATCGTACCTGTAAGTAAACGCAGGTGAGCAATCGACACTTGGCCCAAGTGTAGGCAATAATTTGCTCAGTTCCGCTGGTTAGTTAAGTTAGTTCAGTTTTTATGGAATTTAGTATAATTTTAAAAGTAAAATCTAAACTGCTGGTTAGTATAGTTTTGTCGATTAAAACTGCGTAGTTTTAGTAGTTTTATAAGACTATTTTATAGAGCTCTTAATAGGGTACTATTATATGTGAAGGTTCGATTTCGAAGTTTTATGGTGAATGGTTTTGCACGTGCTAAATCCTCGTTCGCTAGTAAATAGGGGTGTTTTATAGTTATTTAGTTAGCTCCACCGCGAGGAGTTCTCTCCTTCTCTCCTTACGGACAATCTAATCAATATCCCACCATAACATATTGTCCGCCTTTTACAAACTAATACAATCGATATAGTCGTCGTATTCTATTATAGCTAACCAAGCTTTTGGTATAGGCTTCGAGGGCTAGGCTGGAGACCAAAATCTATAACTACCTAGCGGATTCGCACCTTGGAACAATCTACTAGACCCTTAACCTTAACCTTAACCTTAACCTTAACACTTTAATACTAATAACCTTTACTATCACTGTAACAACCCGTAGATACTCTCCTAAGCCGCGACCCGAAACCCTTAAGTATTCTAACAAATATTCAAGGGTATCGTCGAGGGTTTGGAAACATCTAGACAAGTATATACAGAGGCCCTTCGAGACGAAGAGGAAGCAAAGGAAGACACCTAGAAACTCTAGAATAAGTATATGTAACTCTATAATCGATTCGTCGTACTCTAGAAATAGAACAGTGAGCTTCGAACTACTACTTAAATAGCTCTAGTTGCTCTTGTACCCCTACTAGTGAATACCTTATAACAATAACAAGTCTACGTTGCGTGTTCCCCGGCATATCCTGATCCTGTTAAATTCGGTGGTAAGCTTCGATCTCTCTCTAACCTTCGTAGCTATCTTATTAGTACAAGAATTAAGCTTTAGCAGAATCGGGATTGGTAGACTAATGAGACTGACCGTATGAACTACGTTTTAAGTACTTTAGAAGGCGAAGTACGCAAGTATATTAACCCTTATATTAACGAACTTAGAGAGTACGGTCCGGCTTTGTAATCTGTTAACAATATCTTTACTACCTTAAGTAATACCTTTAGTAATCCCTATTTACGTAGTAATACCTTTAACAAGCTCTGTAAACTTTAATAAGACAACATAAGAACTAACGAGTTCCTTACTAACTTCTTATCCCTCTATATAGTATTAAACTCTTAAGGATACGAAGCTTATACCCTCTTATAAAATACTCTAGATTCTAGGGTCGCTGATCGCGTTTTGCAGAACCCTCTCTATAACGACAAACTCCCTCTTACGAATTTAGCTACCCTTGTACAAGATGCTGACTATATCTGCCGCCGCGTTTTTAGTGATAATTTTCTTAATAAAAAGTCTGCTAGTAGTCCTTCACAACCTATTATTCCTCCGCCTACTTCGGCTCTTGTTTCTGCGGTAGACTCTAGTTGTGATCCTATAGATTTGGACGCTCTGAAGATTAGTAGCAAGGTAGTTTAGACTAAGAAGGATATCGAAGACAAGAAGCGCGCGGTTACGTTAGAGGAGAAGAAGGCTTGGAAGGAATATCAAATAAAGTATAGCTTGTACTTTTATTGTAATTCTCCTAACTATAACTTAAAGACTCCTTGTCCTAAGTTAGAGAAGGCTAAGGAGGCGAAAGCGAAGAAGGATGAGGCGGGAAAAGCATAGTCTCTAGCGATAGTCGCCGTTAGGGACGTAAAAGGAATAAGATATTAAGGCTCTCTTTACTCGAGGAAAGGTAAAAAAAACGTTATAGAAGTCCTTTGTAAGGTAGTTTACAAAGATCTTAAGAATACCGACAATCTATATACTACTTCTACTACTTATTGTATACTTGATTCTAGTGCTTTAGCTTAATACTTTATCGATTCCGCCTACGCGTAACGAAATGGATTTGTTTTAGAACTACTCGCTCGACTACGAAGTCTTCGCATTGTAGACGGACGGCCTTCTATTATAGGTGCTGTTATACATACTATTACTTTAGATTTGATTATTAGTAAGTATATTGAACGTTAGTAACAGTTTTACGTTACTACGCTAGTATCCCACGATATTATTCTAGGACAACTATAGCTAGCTCTTCACAACCCGAACGTAAACTAGGCAGGACGAGTTATTGACTTTTGCTCTAGATTTTGTAAGGCCTACTGTATACTACAGCGCCTAGATACTGTACAAGTTACTTGTGTGAGGGAAGAGGTGCGAGTACTACTGCCGCGGAAAGTAGGCGCTGCCGCTTTCTATAAGCTTGCGAAGACTTATAGAGTTGAGGTGTTCTCTCTGTCTCTCTTTGAAATTGACCAGTATTTAGAGAGATCTGGGATAGATTTGGACGACTCTTTAGTTAAGGAATCTCGTTAGATTCGTCTAGACGATAGCTTAGATAGCCCTTAGCGGATAGAGCGTATTTTAAAAGAGGAGCAGTCTTTTTCTCCCTTGCCTAATTTGAATATCCCTAGAACTCGATAACAGAGAGCCTCAGAGCTCTGTTTGCGTAGCGTATTAATAGAAGACGTAGAAATCGCTTTACGACCAAAATCGACGGTTGATCCTGCTTCTCTTTTACTATAACACTACTACCGTCACCTACCACTTTTTGACAGAGACGTAGCTAAGATCCTACTACCGTATCGGGATTACGATCTACATATTGAACTCAAGCCTGACAAGGCGCCACCTTATAGCAAGTTATATAATATGTCTAAGCTAGAGCTTCTAGTTTTGAGAAAGTACCTTAAGGAACAGTTGGACAAAGGCTTTATTCGCGCGAGTACTTCTCCTACCGCTTCCCTAGTATTATTTGCAAAGAAACCTAGTAGCGGCCTTCGCTTTTGCGTGGATTATCGACTCCTAAATGACATTACTATTAAGAACCGATATCCTATTCCACTGATTTAAGAGACCCTCTAGCGCTTAAGCAAAGCTCAATACTTTACAAAGCTTAATGTTATTACGGCATTTAACCGTATTCGCATAAAAGAAGGGGACGAATAGCTTACTGTATTTAACACTCAATACGGCTTGTTTGAGTCTTTAGTTATACCTTTTGGCCTTACTAATGCTCTAGCTACTTTCCAAGCTCGGATTAACAAAGTTCTTCGCCCCTTTTTAGACCTGTTTTGTTTAGCTTTCCTCGACGATATATTAGTCTATTCTGATGACCTGAAATCTTACCGCGAGCACGTCTATTAAGTACTCGATGCTCTATAATCAGCCGGCCTACATTTAGATATAAAGAAGTGTGATTTTAAAGTCCAGGAAGTTAAGTATCTTAGTATAATAATTAACACCGACGGCGTACAGATAGATCTAGAGAAAGTCTCTACAGTTGTTAATTAGCAGACGCCATCTAATCTTAAGGACTTGTAAGCTTTTCTAGGGTTTTCGAACTTTTACCGTCGCTTTACTAAGGACTTTTCGTATATTGTTAAGCCCCTTAATTTTCTCTCTAGGCAGGGAGTGTCTTGGTCCTGGGATTCGTATTACGAGCATGCGTTCTAGACGCTTAAGCGAGCCTTTATTTCAGCCCCTATTCTTCGACACTTTAATCATACTAAAGAAGTAGTTTTAGAATACGATTCTTCGGACTTTGTATCTGCAGCGATACTCTCTTAGTATTTTAATAGTGTTTTGTATCCTGTAGCGTTTATGTCTAGGGTATTTAACCCCGCTAAATACAATTATAAGATCTACGATAAGGAGCTTCTTATAATTGTACGAGCCTTTGAATCCTAGCGAGCCGAGCTGCCCAGCGTCGAATACCCTATTTCCGTTGTTACAGACCACTAGAATCTCAAGTACTTTATAACTACAAAGCACCTTACTTGTCGCCAAGTACGTTGGAGCGAGTTCCTGTCCTCCTTTGACTTTATTATTAAAGTAGCCTCTACAAAAGACCTCGTCAAGCCCAACTCTTTGACTCGACGCTCCCAGGATTTACCCCAAGATTTGGACGATCCCCGCTTAAAATACTAGGACCAGGCCCTACTTAAGGGTCACAATTTGGACCCGGCCTTACGATTGTCGCCTATATAACTAGAGGAGGCTACCGAATCTGACGACCAGAAGATTACCTGTATACTTAAGGAGGGCTATCCTAACAACCTCTTCTAAAAGCGAATATTAACTAAGATAAATCGTATTAACCGTACCCCGTACTCTAAGGAAGTGTCTTTGTCGGAATATACAATTCGCGAAAATTAGCTATACTTCCGGGACCGTCTATACGTCCCTGATACTAATTTACGAGTGTAGCTACTCCAAAAGAGCCACGATTCTATAGAAAGTAGTTACCCAGGACGGAATAAGCTTTTTAAACTAATTTCTCAATATTATTAGTAGCCGAAGTTATATAGCGATATCGCTTAGTTTTATAGAGCTTGTAAGAGTTACGCTCGCAATAAGAACTCTTAGCTTCGTTATTAAGGCACTCTAAAACCACTTCTACTCCCACTTTAGCGTTAGACCGACTTATCTATGGATTTTATAGGTCCCCTCGCTAGGATTAATAGTTTTAACCAGATAATAGTAGTAACTAACAGGCTTTCTAAGGACTGTTATATCATTCCTTGCAAAACTACTATAACCGCTGCTAATCTAGCTCACGTCTTCGTACGAGAGATTTAGAAGCTCCATAGACTTCCTAGCTTAATTGTCTCTGACCGGGGAACCTTGTTTATATCTAACTTCTAGAAAGCTATCTACGACATACTACAAATCCAGGTACAACTCTCGATAGCCTACTATCCTAAGACTAACGGTCAAACCGAAATTATAAACAAGTCAGTAGCGAAATACCTTTGTCTTTATTTAGACTTCGCTTAGAAGAAGTGGGTACAATATCTACCGCTAGCAGAGTTTGCTATACGGAATGTTATAAATAGCTCTACTAGAATATCCCCCTTCTTTGCAAACCACGGTTACTATCCTCGGCTAAGCTTTACACTACCAAAGGACCTAGATTCTATGTTACCAAAAGAACTAGCTAGTACTTAATTCGTACAAAAAATACAAGAAATCCTTAATTTGCTACGAACTAATCTTCTAGCCGCTCGAGACTCGATAGAGTCCTCCGCTAATAACTCGAGAACTCCTACCCCTGACTACCGAGTAGGCGATTTGGTACTATTAAGTACTAAGAATATCCTATCTACGCGTCTAATTCCGAAGTTTGATACTAAGTTTATTAGACTATTCCGCGTTCTATAGAAGGTTAACTCGCACGCTTATAGGCTAGATTTGCCAGTAGAACTAGAAGCTGTCCACCCTGTCTTCCACACCAATTTATTACGTCCCTCTACGGGCACTCCGCTCCCAGGGCAGTTTAATCCACCAGCCATGCCAGTGGCACTTAATAATAGTGGTCAAGAGCTGTAGGCGATTAATAAAATCGTTGATTCTAGACGTTAGGACGGTCAATTCCAATATCTCGTTCAGTGGCGTGGATACGACGAGGGTACGTAGGAGCCTCTTGCAAACGTCTTTTCAGGCTCTATATCTCGTGTCCTGTTCCATCGTTCTTTCCCTGATAAGTTGTAGCCTACTTCTAAGGAGCTACAAGCTGCTCGCGCTGCTTCTAGGTAGTAGATTCGTAGGTTAAGGGGGGGCCTTATGTGAAGGTTCGATTTCGAAGTTTTATAGTGAATGGTTTTGCACGTTGCTAAATCCTCGTTCGCTAGTAAATAGGGGTATTTTGTAGTTATTTAGTTAGCTCCACCGCGAGGACTTCTCTCCTTCTCTCCTTGCGGACAATCTAATCAATACCCCACCCTGACATTATATAGGTGGGTTAAGGTTACTCTAGCATGTGACTAGTTAGAGCCCCTAGTTGTATTCTTTTTGACAATTTGAAGTGTTCTAATTAGCTGTATCTCACCGCCTTAAACTCTTACCTCACTATAATCCACCTACGTGCCACTCTACTAAGCTATACGCTAGAAATAGTATAGCAGAAAGGCGCACTAATAGAATCTACTAAATAGCCCCTTATAGATTAGTCTAGGAAATTAAAAGTGAAAGGAACAGGACAACGAGGATATTTTAAGAGAAGGGGATGAGATTTATATATAGTTTTAAGAACTATAATAGTTTACTTAGTTAGTTTTGTCTTTTTTAAGTATAGTTCTCAAATATCGATCTAAATTATCTATAGTTTTACGGCATATTAAACTAAGTATAAAACTAAGTAAACTAAACTATTACTAACACTACACTTAGGTAGAACTAGAGCACTTAGCTAGTTAAGACGGCAAATCGATTCAAATAGAGCCAAGAGAAGCAAAGTAATAAGCACGAGAAAATGAAAAGCGCTTCCTACTCTTAGGTAGAAAATATAAAATTGTTGATAATTCCTACTCCCGCCACTAGCTCTTGTAGGTCGGTAGTTCTTACGTGATATAAAAACATCCCCTATAGTAAGTAGGGAGCTTAAATGTAGGAAAGGTTAAATAGGCTAGGCCTAAATTAGAAGGGTTGAAGGGTATATATTTTTTAATATATTAATTAGTTGTATACTATCAGGGTATTACTAGGAGTGTTATAATACGAGTATTTTTCACTCTATAATATGGGGCTAGTATATTCTATAGAAGGAGCTAGCCCTCTTCCGGACGCTTTTATACCGATAGAGATACCTCTTATATTAGAACCCTGCTTGCCCCTTAGCTATCTTCTCTTCTTATTCGTTTATTCTATTATTATATTGTGCCCTCGTCTTCTAACAAGGAGCGTATAAGTATAGAACATTCAGGATATCGTATTAGGTTATTTCAGGTTGTTTATAGTATTAAATAATTAATTTGTTAGGTACTGTATACATATCGTTAAAAAAAATGTGACTCAGCTTATCACATCTAAAATTGTCTCACAAGATACTGTAATAATACGTAGGTAGAGTGTTTATTTGTATCCACTACATTGCCTGATTACGAAAGACGCTCAGAATTAAATCAATATTACATATAACCATCCCGGTGCATCTGTATTCCTTACTCCAACTCCACATGCCAGATGTGCGTGCCGAACAGAGCCTTAGATCCTTATCTAGGGGCGCATCTAATTGCTCCCACTCCATCTGGTCCGCATCCATCTTCGCCAGCTCTATTCTTAGAAGTAACGGTAGTCGCTCGTATAGTTTCGAACCCCGGTTGAGCAACCAAAAAGCACTACAGAGAGGAATAAGTCTGTATCCAGTATAATGCGTTGATGGTGCGATACTTACGCAGTAGGTCGCCAGCCCATTTGCTTCGCAGCCTCCGTCTCCCTCGGTCCCGCCATTACAGGACATTCGCCTCTGAGCCGCCGCCATAACACTCAGGGCGAGTATGATGATGAATTTCATGATGGAAATGAAGTGATAATTGACAAAGTCTGATGGTTGTGAAGTGGTTTGTTGGAATTGCAATGGCTACACGAAGTAGACATCGTAGGTATATATACAGACATCTCCAGTAATAACCAAGGATCGCGAGCTAATTCCCAAACACAAGCCAGATTCAGGAGCGCACCAGACAAGCTTCCTCCTGATGGACAAGATAAGTGGCAGTCTTGTGGGTTTCTTGGTGTGGATTTATAATCAGCGCTAAGACTGCCACTTATCTTTTCCACCAGCAGGATTTTCAGGTTCCGATGCGTGAAAAATGTGAGCTACGATGTGAAACATCCCTTTCAGAAATTGAGAGGTATCCAAGACAAAACGTGCACGTAGAGTGGAGTAGAGGTATCCAGTTTTACGGCTTCTACCCCACAAAACACGGTTAGTTGCTTCATCCTAAGCGAGAAAAATATATTTCCTGGGGTAGCTTAAGTTGGCAACAGGGTAAAAACCCATGAAAAGGTTTCATTTTATTTCGAGTGGGACTATAGTATAGGACACCTAAAGTAAACTATATACCACTCCGTTGTTTCGACCTTGGTCAGAAACCCTTTGAGATTACGATATGAAAGTTTTTCATTTGCGGAATAGAGTAACTTGACTAAAAGAATAAAAACGTGCTTACTAGAATTCTTTCGGAGGCCTTACTTAAGTATAATTACAGGGGGTCCTAAATCTAAAAAGAGTTAGCCGGTTTACTAAGACTTACCAAATACAGTATAAGTCCTACATTTTGAATAAAATTTATTAATTAAAGTTAGCATGTGCTTTTTGTTTGACCAATTATGGCGTATTGTGTCCCCTATTGAATTAAATATCAAGTATTACTACAAAAGCGATTATACGAAGTAATATCCTAACGTCGGGTTAATATCAATCCACTATTACTACCGGTTTTGGAAAGTTACAAGGCAAGGGATAAGTAGAGCTTTCTCGTCTAATCTAAGCTCCTTGAAACCCCCCCTTTTTTTTCAAAACACATCACTCCGTTCTGTGCGCAATACCTAGATACCTGGACCAGTAAAAGTAATTGGAAAAATTGGTGTTTAGAACATAGAATCCCCACCATAATGTGGGAGTACATAGACTATATATTGCGGGACATATATATCGGGGCACGGGGATATATAGTCAATGTGATTTCTTGCTATCACTGGGATGAATCTAATAAAAAGTATGACGGAAGTAAGAAATATTATTAGAAGGTCTGACGAGTGGTTCCCACCGCGTGGAATTGGATCAAATGAAACCATTCAACAATCTTCTAGCATGCACTATAAGAATGGGGAGCTTATGTTAGGTTCACATAGCCCTGGTTTCTGCCCGAAGCAGTTAGCTTGCCGTTCATCTGAATATAACTCGCTTTCAAGCTAGCACTCTTGGCATTCTACACAACCCATTAACAAAAAAACTCGCTAAATAGACGTGTAAATATTTTTTTAAAAATTTAGTGTGAATCTAGAAAGATATATAAAGGTCCTTTATAATATAGAAAAAGTGATAGAGGCTTATCTCCTCGGTAGTCCTTATCCCTTAGCGAGGTATTCTCGTGTTTAGCGAGCCCCGGATATTAACGCGTCCCTATTAATATATAGTTAAAAGGGGTTCACCGTAGAAGTTTTAGATTTAAAGAAGTACTATATAATCAAGCCATTCTTAAGTTTATAGAAGTTTCCCTTAATATCTATAGAAATTATATATAATACTAAATAGAATGTTTTATTCGAGGTAGTAGAACCCCACTTTACGCGCCCTAAAAGCATTTCTCGCGAAAAGAGGACCACATGCCTCTAAAGGTTATATCAAATATCACTGTGACTAATAATTACGGGTCAATTGGATAAGAAACTTCGAACCCTCCGGCCTCCGATTTCTGTTGTGTTGTAGCCCATGAAGTTGTGTCTACTATATCAACTCCTATCGCTTTAATAACACTTCTGGAAAAAGTTTTCAAGTCATCTAACAAAATGAATAACCCCAAACTAGACATTTCAACTCAAATTCCTCCGCAAAATGAACACTCGTATAGCGAAAATCCCACCAACTCTAACAGTGATGGAGTTTACCGCACTGTAAGTGATACACTCATACACACTGCACACGTCCCATTCTCATATCCTTAGATGTCTACGATGACCTCTAGTTCAAAAACTTGTATACTTTACTTCAATTTTGAAGAAAAGAGGCTAGTAAACATACAGAACTCAATTAGTAAGGGACTTAGTCGTTACTCTATATACACTTTTCTTAAAATAAAATAATTCTAACAGCGTTGAATAACTAAAATAGTTGGACAAAGCGTTTAAGATAATTGCTACTACTTACATTTCATTAATCTAGGTATTCTAATACGAATATTCACACACCTTTTTTCTCGAATTAGATTTTTTGTTCTAAACGATCTGATTACTTCTTTCATTGACTAAAACTTGTATTTCCTTTCGAGGGCATGTACTCCCGTGGCGCCCCTCCTTCTCCCACCCCCCTTAGCAGGGGGGGGAAAGGGGTGGCCAACCGCCCCCTCCCCCCTTTACCTAATATTCAGGCTCAGTTCGTCTCCGGCACCACTAAAGTGCTTGAGAGAAGCAAAGTCGGACAGCTATTCTTTGGAGGGACTACAGAGGCAGTCGATACCTACCTTAGTACAGCTCTCGACAGCGCTCCAGCGGATATTCTCCCCTCCTTGCGAGCTCTCTGTACCTAGATTGGCTCTCTTTGTCTCGACTTCTAGCTCGCCTACACAACTGGCGGGCCCCCTCCTCTAATACAACAACCCCGACTCCCCTCCCTACTCTGTACCCTCGATAGAGACGTCGTCCCGTCGCTCTCCCTCTCTCTGGCTCCCCCCAAAAAATCTTCCTATGTACAGACTATATCTGCCCTGGTAGGTGCCAAGCTAGCCTTATCCGACCCTGCCCCCCAGAGCAAGCGAGTCGGCCCCTCGCTCAACCCCCCTCGACCCTCCTAGGCTATAAACAAAGACCCCTAAAAGAAAGAAGACCTGCGTCTCTTTGTCCGCCTTGCCCTAGACGCCCCCGGCCGAAAACTCTCGAGCTACGCTATCTACTCTACTCTCTAGACGCCTCGGATTAGTTGTAAAGACCTAGTCCAAGGAGTCCTCCCTGTACTATCTAGCTTTGCTATTATAGCTTCTAGTAGTAGTGCTTTACAAACTCTACTTATAACAAAGAAAGCGAATATCTAGACTCTTTTCGGCGCTGCTAGAATCGAGCAATCTATTAGCTAGGCCCCCTTTCGGTTCTCTTGTATCCCTAGAACTATCGAGTCAGTATTTATAGACGGCTAGGGAGGACTGACTACTACTCTCCGCCCTATAACACAAGAGGATATTATTAATGTCGTCGAGGGGACGCTTAAGGTTACCCCGGCTAGAGCGATCATAACCGAGGACTCTCGTCTTAACGAGGACCCTTTTACTACCTAGACCGTCTACTTTAAAGAATCCAATACTAGAAAGATTAACCCTAGAGAGGGTCACCTTCTCGGTAGACGGGTATACTATAGACCTCTCCCGAAGAAGTACAAGAGTATTTAATACTCTAGATACTAGGACTGGCATAATACTAGAGTCTGCGGCAAGAAAGAACGCTGCCGAGTCTATAGTAGCACTGAACACTCCGAAACTAACTACCCAAGGTGTAATACCTACGTATAGTGTAAAGCTAAATGCCTTCACTGTCAAGGGCCCCACCTAGCAGACTTCCCTGGCTGTCAATTACGCCCGAAGTCCCCTACCCCCCCCTCCGTCGAGAATAAGCGAGCTATTATCAAAGCCTATAACGAAATATGTCTTCGTAGCGAAGACGACTCCCCCTGCCAACTAGTCGATATAGACATGGCTAACCCAACTATACCTACTACTACTACCCGTCCTGGCTTCCCGCCCTCTAAAGAGGCCTTAGCTGCCCCTCCCGAGAACCCGGCGCTTACTACTCCTAGTCTCTCCTTACCTACCCAATAATAAGTAGATAACAGGGACTAAGCAGAAGCCGTAGCCTCCTAGTTGTACAAATTAATGTACATTTCTCTATAGACAACTAAGAGCAAGCTCTAATAGTAGCCTATTAGTATCGAGCCGATATTATACTTGTATAAGAGCCCTACGTCTATAAGTAACAGATCTATAGACGGATTATAAGACGCTACCTAAATTACGAATGCTTAGCCCTTATTTGGGACTAGAATATCGCCCCCCCTCGAGCTCTAACCTTTGTTAGAAAGGGGGCCGGAATACTAGCGAATTAGCTCTCTCCCTCGAGTTCCCCTAGCCGTGACCTAGTTTACTTAGAAGTCACTACCCTTTAGGGACCCCTACTCGGTATTCTAAATATATATAACGCTCCCCCTAGCTCAAAAGGAGCTAGAGAGGCTCTCTCGCTTATTCTATAGTCTCGGATTATATATATAAGGAACCTTCTTATTACTAGTGACTTTAACCTAAAGAGCGAGCTCTAGTAACCGGACTACCGAGGTATAGAGTGCCCACAAGTACCCCTCCTGACCTCCTAGCTTAAGAATAAGGGCCTTTAACTCCTTACCCCTCCTAGTACATAAACACATAACCAGGGGAATACCCTCGACCTCGCCTTTTGCTCTAGCGGGCTCCTACAAAGGGGTGCCTCTACAGAGGCTAATCTAAGATTCGAATATAGCTCGGACCACCGCTCACTTCTTACTCGGATCCCCTGGCTTGGAGGGCAGGCTACTAAGGACCCCCCTCTACGATTTAGGTCCCTTGACCAGGAAGCCTTCCTTTCGGCCCTTGAAACTCGCCTCGACTATGACTAGCTCTACGAGCTCCCGGAGGCCCCGGCCTACGAGGATCTTAACTCTCTTGCCCTCTATATTATAGAAGCGCTTTAAGGAGCGTATCGAAGTAGTACTAAGCGAGGCCTTAGCTACGGCTTTGGGCACCCCTGGTGGAATATAGAGTGTCGAGCTCTTACCTCATAGATCCGCGAAGCTCGAAGACTAGGTAGAAGCCCTACTGTTCTAAAGCTACGTAAGTCGCTACGCAAAGAGATAAGACGTACAAAAGCAAGGCACTTCCGTAGCCTAATTAACAAGGCTACCGAGGCAAAGGACGTATTTAAGATCTGTAAATAGTACTAGAGTACAGGGGACTATAAGTCCCCCCCTTTAAAGGACCCTGCTAGGCAGACTAGATACTCGACAGAAGAGAAACAAAGAATCCTAGTTTAAGAGCTACTGACAAACAAGGCTAAGGTTAGAGATATTCCCTCGTCGACCCTTACTATCCCGACGTGTGTACTACCATAGGCACTGATTACCCCCCTAGAAGTCAAGGACTCGATTCTCGGTAAAGCATCTACTGCCCCTGGCTAGGACGAGCTTGTCACAGGGCTCTTTAAAGTCGTATAGCCCCGAATCCACCATCTTATCTTCTTATTGTTTAGAGGCTATACTAACTCTAGCTACTATCCAAAGTGCTTCCGCTCTACGATTATAGCTATTATCCCAAAGCTAAATAAGAAGGACAAGTCCTCGCCTAGAGTATACCGGCCTATATCTCTCCTTTCGGTCCTTAGGAAAGGTCTAGAACGGCTCCTCGCTAAGCGAGCTTCTTATATTAGCATTAAAAGCAAGGTTCTTAGCCCTAACCAGTTTAGAGCCCTCCCTCTTCGGGCTACTACCGACCTTACTACCTATCTTACCTATAACATAGAAGAAGCTCTTAGCGATAAACTAGAGGCCTCTCTTCTAACGCTAGATATTAAGGGAGCCTTCGGCGCAGTTCTTCCGGGTAGGCTTATTAAGAGGCTTCGTGAGCAAGGCTGGCCTAACTACTTTGTCTCCTAGGCCACCTCTTTCCTCTCTGAAAGGTCTGTCCGGATTAAGCTCGACGGGGAAGTTAGGATTAATACCCCGCTTAAGTATAGGCTACCGTAGGGATTACTAATCTCTCCTATCCTCTTTATACTCTATATCTAGCCCCTCTTCTCCTCTAGCCTAGGCTCTCTACCTGTCCTACGTAGGTACGGTTACGCGGATGACGTAGCTCTCCTTACCATAAGCACAAGTAAGGTAGAGAACGTAATAACTCTAGCTAAGCAAGTCTCCTACCTACTATAATGGGGAACAGAGGAAGGGATTACCTTCGATAGTAACAAGTCTGAACTTATCCACTTCTCTCGAAAGAGAAAACAGAGTAGGAGAGGAATTAGATAACCTCCTCCTATAATTGTTAGTACTAAGGCTATATACCTAACTAAAGAGCTTAGGTAGCTTAGTGTCTTCTTCGACCCTAGGCTCTCCTTCCTCGGACATGTTAAAAGGATAGCCTATAAAGCTACTTTAGTTACGTAGGCACTTAAGAGTACTATAAACACAATCCGTGGCTCCTTACCCTACTTACTTAAGCAGGTAGTTACTGCTTGTGCTCTCTCTATCGCCTATTACGGTAGCGAGACGTGGTTCCCCGGCCGTTCTTGTACTAGTAGTAATAAACTAGTTAGGAACCGAATTAAGGGTTACCTAGACTTACTATAACTTGTCGTTAACAAATGCGCTAGAGTAGTCCTCCTAGTTTATAAGACTACCCCTGTCTTAGTGCTTCTCTTAGAGTCTGGACTTCTTGCCCCTAACATTGCGCTTAATAGCCGTAGCGAAGCTCTAGAGGCTAGGGTTCGCCGGCTAGACCCTGATTACCTACTTCGGCGCTGCTCTAATAGCCCCTGCCCTAAGTCTAGGCTCTTTTATAGAAACAAAAGAGTTCTACCTACTTCCGAGACCATAGATCCGATTCAGGACCCCCCGTGGTCCCGAGGATTCGACCGGGACATACGCTTACTCGAAGTAGGCGGACCTACTCCTAAGGGAGACAAAGACCTATATAAGGAACGGTTCCTAGACTTTCTAAGTATAGTCTCGCCTACTGACCTAGTAGTCTATACCGACGGCTCTAGACTCGACGGCGGTAGTATAGGCGGGGGGGTCTGCCTTATAAGAGGGGGCCTTGTCCTTAACACGAAGTCCTTCTCGTTTAGTAAGACCCTCGAGATCTACGACGCCGAGGCTAGAGCAGCCCTTCTCGGCCTTGAGCTTGCTATAAGTACGCCTTTCTAGCCCTAAACGTAATACTGTTAGATCTGTCTCGACAACCTAGAAGCTACTCTTTAACTTACGTACTATACTACTAGTACTTTACAAGGGGTCTTTAACAAAGTCCACGCCCTTGTATAAACCTACCCTGGCAAGATAGCTATTAGATGGTGCCCTAGCTATATCGGGATTTCCGGAAACGAAATTGCGGATAAAGCAGCTAGAGTAGCTACACGTACTAGCCCGGATTCAGCTTCCCCTCTCTGTATAGCCTCGCTAAGAAGGAACGTAAGGAACGAGAGTATAAAGCTAGCAAATGAGCTTTGGTTAACAACTCTACCCCCTATGTATAGGCTCCT